>MJUU01045202.1:2164-30574 GCA_002080025.1 Modiolus philippinarum
AAAAAAAATCATGAACGGAAATTGTTCACGAAAATGAAGAAAACGATAAAAGAATCAATCAATTTTAATCAAATAATCTTGAAAAAGTACAATTTTGATAAAAATCTGTAATTTGTCATTTAAGTCATTTCATTATTACATGAAAAAGAAAAATTCTAATAGGAAAATCAAATAGAAATTTTCATATTGGCTATTTGTTCTCAATCAGTTAATTCATTCAAATGGAATAATCTTAGAAGTAATTATATTCTTATAGTTGTTTTTGTTGCATCAGACATTTTACTAATTAGATTTCGGAGATGCTTGATTCTACATTCTGCAAGTTTTCAGATTTAAATTAATGGATCGGTAATATTTTGCAACCAAACATTCTTAGCTGTATAAAAAAATGTAATTTCCAATTAATTTTCAAACATGGGTCTTTTTAATGTTCATTTTATAAGGCCAAGTTTTCTTACATTCGACTTGATGAGTGCCCTGTGTTTGTCTATATGTTGTAGTTGTCCACTAGCTTAAGACACTAGTGCTTTTGTCGGGCAAAGGATGACAGTGATTGTAAGAGCACTTTGCCAGTTTAATTGATGTTTGTTGACAATCCCACACCCATGACCAAGAAAGATATGGATGTAGCGTTGCTCGACAATTAGCAAAAAATTCCGCTTAAACCGGTGCTAGGGGCCGTCTTGAACTTACTATGAGGTATGAGCAAAGCTCATTGTTGAAGGCCTCTTGCTGACTTCAAGATGAAGAACAACATACATCTAGGTCTCTTTCACCGGGTATCTTTTTATGGACTATACACTGCAGAAGGGACAAACTCCAGTCTTAGATAATATTTTAAGGATATGGAATAAATACACATGAGAAAAAGTTTCTACAAATACATTATAAAACTAATCCATGGATTATTGTTGTTCTTCATCTTTAAGTCACCATGAGGCCCACAATAATGTGCTCTACCTATACCTCACAGTAAGTTCAAGACAGCTCCTACCACTGGTTTGAAAGGAATTCATTGATTGATGTCGAACAACGCTACACCCATGTATCTTCACTTTAGTTATGGAAGTGAGGTCATCAACAATCATAGAGATAACTGGCAAAGTGTTTTTAGAATTGATGTCATCCGTTGCAAGACAAACGGCTAACAAAAGACAATCACAGCATGTAAAAAACCACAGGGCATCCATCGGGCCGATAGCATGAACGTTTGGCATTATAAAAAAAATAAGATAGGGGCACTATAAACAGATGGTTTCAGTCTGGAGAACCTGCTGTCACTCTCAGTTTTTATGTTATTTCAAACAAAGAGTGCCTCAGTTAATGTCTTCCTTTTATTTCCGTGCATCGCAGCTGTCTCATGTCCTTGTTTTGTCTTTATTTTTCTCCGTTGCCGTTTTTGCCATGTCTTTGGCTTTCGATTTTGTGATGATCACTTCCCTTGTTCCTTCGGTATTCTAATGCCATTGTTTCAGTCTTGTATGGGGAGGATTATCTTTTGGTTTTCAGGAGGGCAAGAGACCTTCGGCGATTTTGCCTAGAAAACTATTCATTTTCATGTCCATCTCTTACAAATTATTTATTTGTATTTTCTAAGAAAATCATTAAAAACAAAATCTAATATTCTTTTAAGTGACAAGAGGAAATTGAGAAATGTATTTTCATGACACAAAGATTAACTTATTTATTTCCAACATCACTAAGAGTCCAAACCCCTGAAAATCAAATGGACATCCCCTTATGTTATTGTGCATTTGTTGCGAAATCCTCGCTTGAAAGTGTGAGTCTTTTTAAATGATACTAATTTATATTTTTAGAAATCTAATCTTCTCTGAATATAAATTTCGAAAGAAAAAGTAAAATGTGTTAAAACGACAAAATAATATACGTTGACTGCAAAGTGCTTTTTATAACACATCAGGAACCGTTGCGGTAAAAATGTGAAAAAATCTTAAATGATGGAATAAAAGTCAAGTTGCATTGAGAAATAGCTATAATCAGGGATACATATACATCCTTTTTGTAATACACAAATTAATATAAAATATTTGAATATATTTCATATTCTGTAGATCCAGGGGAAACACTGTTTTCTACAAGCATGCTCATTGGTGGAGCAGGAGGGTGTTTGGTCGCAGGAGTTATAGTTATTTTTGCCATCGGGGTAATGAAGTGTCTTAAACATTGTAAGTTAAAGTTAGTTATGAATACACATTAGTACAATTACGCCTATAGTTACATGGAGAATACTCTTACGCAATTGAAATACAGTAATACATAGTAAACATATAACGTGTCTTAAATTCTAAATGTCTTCAACTATTCACCACATATAATTTACATGTCAGCATATCCCGTACATGCTTCCATTCAATGTTTGTCAAACATGGGTGTAAAGCGACAAATTAATGCTGTAATAATAGTTTATCTTTATTTTTATAAGATGTCGAATGTTAGAAAAAGGGCATAATCACTGCTATTATGGCCAAATTACATATTCGATAATTATAAATTTTGAAGTCGATGAAAATTTAAATATGGTTGATTATTCTCTTGATATTTTTAGGGAAGCTTAAAAAATTGCCTACATGTACCGTTATCAGAATCATGTTTATTTGTTCATCTCTTAAAGAGCTTGTCCTCTGAAACTAGAGTGTACAATGTTTCTCAGCTTAAGAAAAATAGCTCATCAGTTGTTCTCTTTCAAATAGTGCCAAGAAAGTCAACATTAAATAAAGAAAAAACCATTTCAAGATCTTCTGAAGCAGTTACACCAAATAAAAGCAAAACTTCATCAGAATCATTCAAAAGTGGTCTTCTTCCAAAAACAGGTCCGCACCTCGCGCAAGATGCCAAGCAGTGAGGAATCGAGTTTTACATTAGACTGTATAGAGATACATTTGCAGATCTCTTCCAGAATTTTGTAAATTTTATTGAAAACTAAGGAGTATCTCCCTCACGCAAAGCTCTGTCCTTAGCTGATTTTGGCTTTAAATTTAGATCACTTTGGTTATTTGTTCTCTATCAGTTTTTAAACATCTTTGAATTTATGGTCTTCCAAACGTTTAGATTTTATCTGCACTGATGAGACATAAGTTGTCGAAATGCGCATATGCAGAAAGTAAATTCACAGTAACTTCGGTATTTAGTTATTTCCAATACCATTTGACCATTTACATGTAAAACCACATTACATAATTGATGTAGTCAGAAGCAACAAAGCTTGGGCATCATAGTTCACTTATGGTAATTATTAAGCATTGCGTCAAAAAGATTATTCCGTCTACCTATATCAGCATCAAGAAACATAGGTTTAACATTGAACTGTATTGAAAAATAAATCTTTTCTGTAAACGACCAATGATGACCGCGTAAGTTGCAATGGTATTAATACGGTCATTTTTGATCAAACAAAGAAGGATTTGGAGTAAATGCACATGAGGCAAAATTTCTACAAATATATGCTTGAACCTTGCAATGGAATAACGCTGTTATTGTTATTCTTCATCTTTAAGTCACCATGAGGCCCTCAATAATGAGCTTTGTCCATACATCATGGTGATTTGAAGACGGCTCCTAGCACCAGTTTGAGCAGAATTCATTGCTAATTGTCGAACAATGTCACCTCCATGCCAGATTTAACTCATGGATGCGGGATCGTCAACAAACAGAATTAATTTGCAAAAAGCTCTTACAAATTACTGTCATCTTCGACCTCTGTACTTCGTTCAAGATCAAAATTTTACATTTGAACCTGTGGAAACATGTTCAATTATATCTCCAACATTGCAGGAATAGTGCTAGGGTAAACCTTGTGTCCAAACTGTGTCCATCAGATTCGACCTCCGCCAAAGACTTCTTGCTGTTTGCAAAACAATCATTAACCCTTGGTATACCATTCAATTTTACCTCTGGGATTACTTTTCCGTTTTAGTCAAACTTAGTCGCAGTGATACCCAGATAGTTCTCTGTACAAAAAGTCTGGGATGTTCATACTTTATGTAAGGTAGCTACAAATAAGTAAACAAATCCTAACTTTTTGCTCTTCTGAAAAGTCACCAAAAAGACTTTAATAAAACCATGGAAAACATTTAAGAAAATAACGCAAGGATTCAAACAGACGGAAAGTGTTTCTGTAAATTTAATAAGTATTCCTCTTATTATTCAATTATTATGCTGACACACGTGTTTATTAGATTTAAAATGTAACTAAAAATGTATTTTTCACTAAACATAAGTATGTTTATAGATGTTATTGTACACAACTTGCTTTGCTAGGCCATTGTATTGTTTATGAATAAATTTTGAGTATGTTGTTACCTCTTGTTTCAGTGTTATCTACCAAAGAGTGAATGCAATCTTGCAAAATCTTGTAAATCTTGCAATAAAAAAATATCCACACTTTATAAGTGTGTTTCAAAAGTAAGGAAGGGAAGGCAACCGACATTTGCATGTAAAATGAGGTTCGCTTCTCATGTTTTTGGATTTTGTCAGATTATCGGAATTCTCTGGTTTTCCGTTTAAAAGCATTATATTGTTTTGCCCATGGACCCCCTTATTTTTTCTTTTAACTTCATTTTATACTTTTTTAAAAAAAAATTCTGCACAAATCTTATCAGATTTCATTTATATTGTCTTATACATTCCTGATAAAACCTGGCTAATGTTATTCCTATGAAAATTCCAAGGAGTTCATTTTCCCGCCAAATTTTCAATCACTTAAATCTCAAAAAACGAGATCATCAACCTATCAATTTTTTTTTCACTAAAATGACTTCTTTTTTATTTTTTTTTTAACAAAAAGCACATTTATTTGAAATCGTATTTATTTTCACATGGAGTAGTGACATACAACTTATGGAATATACAAGGACACATTAACATGAATCTAGTCAGGATCTATAGTGTAAGTGTTCCTTGCTATATGAATTTGAACATGATGTGTCAAATAGAATGGTAACAGTTTATCCCTGATAGTTAAGGTGACACTAGTAATTGTTATCCTTATATATGCACTATAGTGTACACGAGGAAGAGGCATATATTTATTTCAAACACACACTTTTCATTAAGTTTTAGAATTACTGTGTATAATCTACTAGTTAACAAATGCGTTTCAACTTTTTTGTCAGGTAAACAAAAGAAAATCAGGTACGCTTATATTCCTTTTATATTACCTTTAAGTTACATCTTTACAGAATACCGTAAAACGGGTAATTTTCGCGATGTTCTAATTATACCCCCGCTCCGAAGAAGAAGGGGGTATACCGTTTTACCTGTGTCCGTCATGCCGTCCGTCACAACTGTCGTAAAGCTTTTCTCTGCAACGGTAAATGATACTTTAAATTTTGTCAGAAGCTTTGAGTAGTCATGCCATATTGTGGGGTGCATTTCAGACCTATCGGGATGCTTCTTCATGCTTACCGACTTAGTCAATTTTTCATCATTCTGTCCGTCCGTCAAAACTTTCGTATAGCTTTTCTCTGCAATGGTAAATGATACTAACTTGATATTTTGTCAGAAGATTTGTGTAGTCATGCCATATTGTGGGGTGCATTTTCAGACATGTCAGGATGCTACTTCCTTTTTACCAAATTAGTCAACTTTTTCATCAATCTGTCCGTCCGTGACAATTTTCGTTAAGCTTTTCACTGCAATGGTAAATGATACAACCTTGAAATTTTGTCAGAAGCTATGTGTAGACATGCCATATTGTGGGATGCATATTCAGACCTGTCGGGATGCTGCTTCCTGTTTCCCAACTTAATAACTTTTCGATCATTCTGTCCGTCCGTCACAATGTTCGTAAAGCTTTTCTCTGCAATGGTAAATGATGCACACTTGAAATTTTGTCAGAAGTTTTGTGTAGTCATGCCATATTGTGGGATGCATTTTCAGACCTGTCGGGATGCTACTTCGTGTTTACCAAATTAGTCAATTTTTCATCAATCCGTCCGTCCGTCACAACTTTCGTAAAGCTTTTCCCTGCGATGGTAAATGATACAAACTTGAATTTTTGTTAGAAACTTTGTGTATTAATGCACTATTGTGGGATGCATGGTGCTACTTCCTGTTTACCTACTTAGTCAATTTTTCATCATTCTTTCCGTCCGTCACAACTGTCGTAAAGCTTTTCTCTGCAATAGTAAATGATACAAACTTGAAATCTTGTAAGGAGCTTGGTGCAGTAATGCCATATTGTGGGATGCATTTTCAGATCTGTGGGGATGCTACTTCCTGTTAATCGACTAAGTCAAGTTTTAATCATTCCGTCCGTCCGTCACAACTTTTGTAAAGCATATCCCTGCAATGATAAATGATAAACTTGAAATTTTGTCAAAAGCTGTGTACATTCATGGCATTTTTTGGATGCCTTTTCAGCCTGTTAGAATGCTACTTCCTGTACCGACTTTTTTAGGTTATTAGAGGCTGGCAGATGAGAGCGGCGTAATACTAGTGCGCATGGGCTCACAGATCCCTTGTTTTCTCTATATTCGCGAGGTTTATGGAAATGCGAAAATAAAAACTCGCAAAACATAAGTCAGAATTTTTTCATACATGCATGTCCTTCACACAATTCGCCATTTACAAAAAATGATTACCGCTGAATTAATTATCCCTCTTTAGGGAACGAATCGCGAAATTTGGCAACCGCGAAAATTACCCGCTATACGGTATTCAATGCGCCTTCATTCGCACCAATTTTTAAACAACAGCAATATACTCAGCTCAGTCTACATGAATTAAAAGATTTAAATCGAATATTGACTGCATAATAAATAAAACTTTATAAAAACGCACCGATATACGACAAGGCTCGAACTCTTGTTCCATACACTAGGTTGCGGTAAAAGGGAGCAAACTCACTGATGTCAGTAGTGTTGTTTTGACGGATACTTGTTTGATTTTTTTGTAAGCTTGTACTTTTGTAAGCTGAGTACTTGAAATCGGTGAAGTTCTGTGTAAAACTTTAATTCCTGACAAGTTTCACGCTATACATATTTCTGAACTCCGTGTAAATTCGATATTCATTAACTCATTTATTCTATTAGTATTATTTTTAACGTTCAAAAAATATACAAACAAAATATTTTGTGAACCCCAGCATATAAACTGGAAGTACAACTTCAAACTTTTGGTGGATGCAGTTGAGGACTATGCGAGGAAGTGGGCAAAGAAAGAGAAAGAAGATGTCGAGACGCTGTCCGACTGGATCAGGTCCATTAAGTTGTTAATTATGAATCGTATCCGGCGTTTGAAAACATCAATGAAATCCAGAAATCCAAGTATATTTGAAGATCCCCTCGTTAGAAAAACGATCGACAACCTCCACGAAAATTACGTCATTGTCCCTGCAGACAAAGCTTCTAACAACATACTGTTCGTGTGTAAGAAGCACTATCTTGACTGTTTGGTTATGGAGATGGGAACTGATAGTTCATCAGGAAACCCAACTTATACTCCCACTACACTATCAAGGGAGGAGATTATTGAAAATCACAACTCAGTTTTAACATCCTTTGGCATCAAAGCGGGTGATGAAAACAATCAGCTCCCCTACATCTACTGGGTCCCTAAACTTCATAAGAACCCATACAAACAGAGATTCGTTGCGGGGTCTTCCAGATGCACCACCAAGCCATTTTCTAAGCTCCTTACTACTTTATTGACCGCAGTCAGAGATGGCCTGAAAAGTTACTGTGATAAAGTCTACTCCACGAGCGACGTCAATCAGATGTGGATTTTAAAAAATTCTAAAGATCTTCTTGAACAGCTATCCTCTAGCAGTCTTACCCACTGCCACAGCATACAAACGTTTGATTTTTCTACTTTTTATACTACCCTGCCACACAATAATTTGAAAACAATAATTTCTGATTTGATACATCAATGTTTCTGCACTAAAAACGGAGAACGCAGATACACTTACTTAGTAGTAGGGAAAGACTAAACATATTTTGTAAAGAACCACACCCAGTCAAAGAAGAAGTTCACGGAGAATGACGTAATCAAGATGTTGGAATTTTTAATAGATAATATTTTTGTCGAATTTGGATTCCCATGGGAACTAACTGCGCGCCGCTTTTAGCTTATCTGTTTCTTTTCTCGTATGAGGCCAAGTTTTTACAAGGGCTAACACAGAAAAAAACAAAAACATTTAGCCCAGTCCTTTAATTTCAGCTTTCGCTACATAGACGATTTAATTTCTCTCAATAATCCAAAATTCAAGGAATATTTACACCAGATCTATCCCAATGAGCTTGAAATTAAAGAGACTACTGACACACCTACCTCAGCTCCGTACTTAGATCTGTTTATATACATTGATGAAGATGGACGTTTGAATTCTAAGCTATATGACAAACGTGATGATTTTAACTTCCCAATCTGAATTTTTCCTTTCTTAGCAGCAATATACCTACCTCTCCAGCCTATGGAGTGTACATTTCACAGTTGATTCGTTACTGTCGCGCATGTAGTTTATACAGCGATTTTTTGAATAGAGAAAAAGCACTGTCCCAAAAGTTGCTTAGTCAGGGATTTGTTCAGCCTTTGTTGCTTTCATCCCTTCAGAAATTTTATGGCTGTCACCAAGATATCATTGACAGATATGACGTGTCTGTGTCCTAAATGAAAACGGACATTTTCAGCTAGATTTCACGTCTTCACGGATTTGATAATCAGTTTTGACTCAACCCTGGATTGACTCACTGATAGTGTGAAGGGTGCCGCTAGCGGAGCAGGACATGCTTACCCTTCCGGAGCACCTGATGTCACTCCCGGTTTTCATGGGAGTTCACACTATGAGTGCCTTAGTTTTTAATGTCGTCTTTTTATTTCCATGTTTGTAGCTGTCTCACGTCCTTGTTTTGTCTTTGTTTTTCTCTGTTGCCGTTTTTGCCATGTCTTCGGATTTCGATTTTTGTAGTCTTCGCTTCCCTTGTTCCTTCGGTATTCTACTGCCGTTGTTTTTTGAAAAAAATTAAGTTGAAATATACAAAATTGTTAAGGGGAATTCGGTTAATTATTAACTGTGCGAAGGAAATCCTAGTTTTGAATCTCTGAGACTAGTCTTCAGTTTTGACCTTCATGATGAATAAGTGCTTATGACATGACCATTGTACTGGCAGCTCAAGATAGGCGTTTAAGTTTGTCGAATTTGCTGCAAGTAAAATTGATTCTGATGTCATTAGAAATTACGTTAGCTATATTTTGGGAATTGTATAGCCGTTTTGCACTGGAATTATATCATTTTACATAATTATAGATAAATATTCACGAAAACTTTTTGTAATGACCCCCCTAAAAAAACAACATCAAAACAAAAAACANACAAGCAAACAAAGAAACAAAATCAAACACAAAAAAACAAACAAGCAAACAAAAGCAAGAAAGAAAAAAAAAAACAAAAACAAACAAAAACAAAAACAAAGTAAATGAAGAAAAAAAAAGATACAAATAAAAAACTAAGAGCAACCTCAAAGTTAAAAATTACCGAATAATTGCATTTAAAAGAAGATTAATATATGACCTTTCCCATATTGTCACTGTCATCATCCGAGACTTCAATATCAGCACAAGGCTTGCTGCAGTGGAAAGGGCGTGTCTTAATACATACTTAAAACCCTTTATCAGCCAGGGCAGTTTTGACCATATTTGCATGCGTTTGCTAATATGGAAATATCAGCCTGGGTATGCTGGTATCTGTAGTTTTGTTCTGGCTACTTTTGTACTTCTGGCTGCAGTAACATACATACCTATTAAACACATTTTAGTAATACAAAACAAAAGAAATCAATTAACCGGACTTGTTTTGATATGATTTTAGCACTTGAATTTATACTTGACAATACATTCATTCGTTTCGGTTACTCTATTTATCGCCAGTTCATAGGAATTCCTATGGGTACCAATGGTGCACCACTTATAGCGGACCTCTTTTTGTACTGCTACGAATCTCAGTTAATGACCAAAATCAGCAAAGACCCATCTAAATAGCATTTGATTGAAAAGTTTAACAACACTTTCCGATATTTGGATGATCTTTTAACTTTAAACAATGACGACTTCAATACGTATTATAAGATAAGGACATCTACCCTAAAGAACTTACTTTGAATAAAGCCAATTCTAATAATCATCATTGTCCGTTCTTAGACATCAATTTTGATATTACGAATGGTAAATTTTGATTTTAATGCTGCTGATGAGAGGTAACTCCTGGAAACACGTGTACAACATAACGAAATTTACTGGTTTTTTATGCAACTTCGGTATTTTTTGTATTTAGATACTAAAATTTATGATAAAAGGGACAAGTTTTCTTTTCCCATAGTTACTTATCCATTTCTGAATGGCAATGTTCCATTATCGCCATCATATGGTGTTTACATATCTCAACTTGTTCGATTTGCTCGAGAATGTTATAACGTTTCCGATTTTAATGACCGGAGTCTCTTTATAACTGAAAAAACTGTTTCATCAGGGTTTTCGTTATTATAAACTAGTTAAAACCTTTACTAAGCATGCTAAATTTTATCATCGATATAAAGACTTAGTTCATAAATACAATGCAACCTGTAAACATCTAATCAAGGCTGGTATTTCACATCCCTTATTTTATGGTAATGTTTTACATAAGAGTAAAAAATACTTAAACTCGAATAAAAACTTATAAAACCTTTAAATTGTCTAATTCGTAAGGGTTATACAAAAATGTAATCACGGTATTGCCGTAAAGTCATTACGTATGGCCTTCTTTGGTATTAACATTGATTTTTAATAGGGTCTTTGCATCTTAACTAAACACATTCTAAATTTCTAAATAACAAAGTACTGAAGTTACTGTTATCAGTATTGCATGGACACGAGATATTTGTTCTAGTATAAGCAAAGAAATTATTATGCTAAACTCCTCATTGGAAGGGGTCTTGGTGGAAGCTGTATACTAGGGTACATAACTTTATTTGTCAGTTGGTGATGGGTCTGGTGCTGGCATGTCAGTTAACTGCTAGTAGTCTGTTATGATTTCATGTTTATGTCCATATATTTAGTTCTTTCAGTGTCATTTTCACAATTGACTCAGTCAGGTTGCTAACTGAATTTTACTGTTGTTACGATTGTTTTTTTTTATTATTATTATTTATCACATTGGCTATAGGGGGAAGGTTTGGGCACAATAAAACTAGTTTAACCCCGCCGCAGCAGGTTTGCGCCTGTCCTAAGTCACGAAATTTATTAAGCCTTTGTGTGTCTCGTCTGTTTTCTAGTTAGTTTACTTTATGTCTATAGGAGTCTAGGATGATGTTTATTTCGCTGAACTTGATCACTCCTTATCTAGGGGCCGACTGCGACCTGCCGTTGGCTGTGGGGTTTCCTCATCCTTTGTTGAAGATCTTATGGTGGCTTTGAGCTGTTATTACTCCCCTTTGAGTCGTTTGTCCCTTTGACACATTCCCCGTTTCCCTTCTTCTTCTATTGTAATTAGAGTTATCATCATATCCATACTGAAACCCCTCTATCAGGTGGCTGTTATGACCATATCAGCATGAGTTTGATGATATGGGCATAGCAGCCCGGGTATGCTGGCATCAGTAGTTTACTTCTGGCTATATTACATATGCAAACACAACGCATTTGTGCTAAGTATGTTATAAAGTGAAATAAAACAACGGCAGTAGAATACCGAAGGAACAAAGAATAAGATTACATAAATAGAAGTCCAGAGATCGTAAGAACATCAGAAACGGAAGACCAAAGACACTTCACAACCACAAAACACAAACAATACAAATACAGCAATAAAAACTTAAGCTCTAACAGTATGAATAATGAAATACCGAGGTTACTGTGAATTTACTTTCTGCATATGCGCATTTCGACAACTTATGTCTCTTCAGTGCAGATAAAATCTAAACGTTTGGAAGACCATATACTCAAATATATTCAAAAACTGATAGAGAACCAATAACGAATATGATCTAAATGTAAAGCCAAAATTAGCTAAGGACAGAGCTATGCATGAGGGAGATACTCCTTAGTTTTCAACAAAATTTACAAAAATTTAGATATTGTAAGGTTCCAAAAATAATCGGCTTTCCGGTCAGCACCGAATTACTGACTACTGGGCTGGTGAATACCCTCGGGGACTAACAGTCCACCAGCAGTGGCATCGACCCAGTGGTAAAAAATAACTAAATACCGAGGTTACTGTGAATTTACTTTCTGCATATGCGCATTTTGACAACTTATTCCTCTTCAGTGCAGATAAAATCTTAACGTTTGGAAGACCATATGAACTGCTCTGTATACAGCACCCGTCACACTGTCAGTGGGTCAATCCAAGATAGTCAGAATCGGTAATGTCAAATCCGGGAAGAAGTGATTCTAGACTTTCTGAAGCGACAAAGGAACAGCAGCTGAACAGAACACTGACTTAGCAGTTTTTGTGATAGTACTTTTGCTCTTTCGACAGAGTGACAGTATTATCCACACTCAACAGTAACGAATTAATTGTGAAATACACAAGCCAAATGCTTGGGAGGTAGGTATATTGCTGCTGAGAAATTGAACGTTCCAAAATGGGAAGTCAAAATCATCATGTTTGTTATATAACCTAGATTTCAGATGTCCATGTTCTTCAATGTAAAACAAAAGGTCCACTTATGAAGCAGAAAATGGTGTGTCGGTTGTCTCTTTAATTTTAACTTCACTGAGGTAGATCCGATGTAGATATTCTTTAAATCTTGGGTATTTAAGAGAAGGTACATCGTCTGGGTCATTTTTGTTTGTTTCTGTTATATTTGCTTCGGTAAAAACATTGCTTCATATGAATTAAGGAAAAGATCAGCTAAAAGTTGTGGACAATTCGTTCCAATAGGAATGTTTTTTTTTTGTTTCTTGAAAAATGCGGCCTCTACTTTCAACAAAATTGCTGTCTATCATAAATTTAAGCATCTCTATCACGTCATTTTCACTGTATTTTCTTGCTTGACTCAGTATACTTCTTGACAAAATATGTTTTATCTTTTTCTATCATCAAATAAGAATACCCACGTTCTCAGTTTTTGTACAGAAACATTGGTGTATTAGATCGGAAATTACTGTTTCAAGTTTATATTGTGGAAGGGTTGTATAAACGTTTAAATGCTCTTTCAGTATGAGAGATTGTTTTGAGGAAAGTTGTTCAAGGAAATCTGTGGAGTTTTTAAGAATCAACATCTGATTCATGCCGCTCGTAGAATTTACGTGGCTGCCCTGAAAAATTTCAGTAATGCTCCCTACGTTCCAGTTCCGAGAAAAGTTTTAAAAATAGGTTTGCGAATAAACAGCTGCTGTGACGGATACGACAGTAGACCATTTCCGAGTCCTGGTATATGGTCTTCATTACTCTTTATTCAGGAGCCGACTCCGACCTGCCGTTGGGTGTGGGGTTTTCTCACCGTTCATTGAAATCTAGTTAGTTTACTTTATGTCTTTAGAGTCTAGGATGATGTTTACTTCGCCGAACTTGATTACTCCTTATCTAGGGGCCGACTCCAACCTGCCGTTGGCTGTGGGGTTTCCTCATCCTTCGTTGAAGATCTTATGGTGGCTTTGAGTTGTTATTACTCCCCTTTGTGTCGTTGTCTCTTTGACAAATTCCCCGTTTCCCTTCTTTTTTCTATTACCTGACAATTTTTCTCAACATGTCAAAGCAAACAAAATCTCACGTCATAGAGCTCAAAACGTCATGAATTTATGTTTCAAAGTTCATTCTTGGTCACATGGGGCAAATATGTTTGTGGCGTAGGACGGAAATCAACAACTGATCAATCTATATACCAGAACTCGGATACGTTCTGTTTTGTTGCCTTATTCTTGAAGTGTGATCATATGTATATTGAAACGGTCAGATAATTCGCCTGCATATCTGCAGACTATCCTGTTTATTGGTATTTCCCCAATGAAGGTATTAAATTTGTCATGTTCAAAAAACAATAATTTCTTTCGTGCAAAATAAATCATTCAGTATTTAATTGGATGTTAATGGTAATGTCATAAAGAAGCTTAAAAAATTAGACGAAAGTGGATTTGAATTCCCCTTTTATAGGTTTTATTGTTAACTAGGACCTGTCTCGCGTGATAAAACCCCATAGGCGCTTTCAAAGGTTTGTAGGTATGGTTTTTTGGCATATTTCCTTGTATAATACAGTCAAGTATAAGTTTGTTATTTACTTCATCATTTATATTAACAAGTTTACCAACTGATGTTTTTTCTTCTTTTTGTATATTTCCGTCACAGATTTAGATTGAATTTCGTTTCGGCTTTTTTTTTAAAGTCACTGATTTTTTGCAGCTCTGAAGACTTTCATGATACGACTGGAGAAAGATCTCACCCAAACGATTACGGAGATATAGGGAATTCAACAAGTTGCAGCACAACCAATGAATTAGGAGTCCCAAGAGCTCGACGAAATAGTTTGATAGAAACTGTTGAATTATCTTGTAAGAGTATGAGTGATGAAACATATGAAAACGTCACAGACTCTACACAGATTATTTCGGATGAGGAAAATGCATATGAAAATTTTTAAAGGAGATACTTTTCAAATGTAATAAAAGTAACAAAATGCTGAAAAAGTTCCACACATCTATTATTACACTCTTTAAAAGTAAATATCATTAGTCATGCACTCTTTGTGTTAAAATGGTATGATTACTGTCGAATGCTTTGAATATTGCTGCAAAGTGTATATTTCGTAGTCTGTTTATGTGATTATATGCATTCCACCCCGGAGTACCAGAAGGGTCTGTTTTGGGTCTTTTTTCTTTTAATCGTCCATATCAGCGATTTTGTTGACAAATTAATTTTTCTTATTCGCTTATTTGCTGATGATTCATCGTTTGGTGACCGAGTTAACAAATTAAGTCAGTGGTTGATCATGATTTGAAATTATTAAACGATTGGTCAAACAAATGGTTGATGTCGTTAAATTTAGATAAAACTGAGATATTACTATTTTCGAATACAGAAACTCAAAATCTTATTTTTTTTAGCTAAATGGACAAAGTATACCTATAACAAGTAGTCACAAACATTTACGTATTATATTTAGCTTGGATGCGAAATGGAATATCACATTGATAATGATACATGTATGTCCGGCTCTTCGAACATAACATTGTCTTTCCTACAGCAGGAGAAACTTAGAAAAATGTATCTAAGAAGGTTCGCTCCTCATGTTTTGGGATTTCTGTCAGATTTTCGGAATTAAATTTTATTATCCTGTCACAATCATTCGTGATCAAACCTTACTAATGTTAATCCTATGAAAAATCCGAGGAGTTTATTTTCCCGCCAAATTTTCAATCACTTAAAACTCAAAAACTAGATCATCAACCTATAATTTTTTTTACTTAAATTATTTCGTTTTAAATCTTTTAATCTTCTAACAAAAATCACATTCATTTGAAATCCTATTTATTTTCATATGGAGTAGCGAACCCCCTTACGCATTATATTTAGTAATTTAAGACCAGTTTTTGAATATTATTTTGGCTATGCCAGGGTGAGCTATTGCTATCACTTGGCGTCCATCGTCCGTCAGTCGTCCGTCCGTCGTTAGCTCACTTTCAAAAATCTCCTCCTCTGAAACTATTGGATCAAATGATATCAAACTCTATCTGAATCATCACTAGGGTATTTAGTTTCAAATTTGTTATTTTGTATGTCTTAGGTCAAACAACATGGCTGCCGTTACTAAAAATAGAACAAAGGGATAAATAACAGTTTTTGGCAAATAATTCAAAAACCGTTACAGATATCAAAAATCTGACATGGGGGTAAAAATAGTCAGCATGAGAAGATCTACCGATGCTGAATTTTTGAAGAAAATCTGATGACCCGTCTAAGAGTTATTGCTCCTTTTCCGTAAAATTTTCATAATTGTGATGGTTTTATTTTTATTAAAAAAACTATAACAGATAGAGGTTAAGTTTAAGTTGCAAAAATGTTCAGCATGTTAAGATCTACCAACATGTTGTGGTCCTTTATTGGTCAAATTTTTCGTGATTTTTTTATTTTTTGTCCTATATTTCAAAAACGCTTTGAGATAGAGGTCAAGTTTAAATTGCAAAAAATGTTCAGCATGTTAAGGACTATATTTTATTGAACCCATTCAAGTTTTCCGACCGCTTCCAAGATGGCCGCCAGCGGGGAACTTAGTTTACCATTTGACATAATGGGAAAAATCATACAAAGAAATTCTTCTTGAGAACCACTAAATGGATTTGAACCAAACTGGGCATGAATGATGCTTATGAGGTGCTGACCAAGTGTTGTTACTTTGGTGCCGATCCATCACCCAACATGGCCGCCAGCAGGGATCTTAATTTAACATTGGACCCTATGGGAAAATGCATACAAAGAACTTCTACTTTAGAACGACTGAATGGATTTGAACCAAACTTGGCACGAATGATGTTTATGAGCTGCTGACCAAGTGTTATTACTTTGGTGCCAATCTGTCATCCTACATGACCGACAGCATTGGACCCTGTGAGAAATGCACACAAAGATCTTCTAGAGAACTGCTGAATGGATTTAAATCAAACATGACATGAATGATGCCTGTCAGGTGCTGACCAAGTGTCACCAGCTGTGAACTTAATTTAACAAAAGATCTTCTTCTAGAGAACTGCTTAATAAATTTAATCCAAACTTTGCTTATGAGAAGCTGACCAAGTGTTGTTACTTCAGTTCTGATCCATCATCCAACATTCCTGCCAGCAATGAATTTGACCCTAAGGGGAAATGCATACAAAGATGTCATGGAAAACCATCGGATGGATTCTATTTAAACATTGCATAAATGAAACTTGTGAGATTTTGACCAAGCTTGTTACTTTGGTGCTGATCCGTCTTCCGACATGGCCACCAGTAGCAATACTTAGTTTAACATTGGACCCAGTGGGAAATGCATAAAAAGATCTTCTCCTCTGAAACTGCTTGAACAATTTCAGTAGAATTTTAATATGATAGTCCTTATGTGACCCTCTTCAAAGTTTTATGTTAAATAGCTGCCAGCAGAAAACCTAGATTAACATAGGCCCCTTAAGTTTGGAAACTGCATTCAAAAATCTTCAACAATTTAAATTAAATTTTATAAAAAGTTTCTGATTTTTATGTACATACACCACCAAAGATGGACCATCAGTTGGGAATTATAGTGCTGCAGGACCCAGGTGAGCGATACAGGCTCTTGAGAGCCTCTTGTTGAATATGCCAGCGAGGAATAACTGTGGTACAGTTTCTTCAAACAATTCATAATTATTACTGGACTCCCAATCTTCTCTAAAACTGAAATTGTTTATAGGGTATCTGCTGGGAATGATTAGCAGAGAGACATATGTTAAGTAAACGTAAACTGTTTCATAAAAGTTAACATAAGCTAGCCCATAAATAATTAACCTGTTTACTCCCTTCAACTATTCAAACAACTACATTTTGCACTTTCTGAAATGGCAGTGATATCATTGTTCCCTTTTCTAGATTGTCCCACATGGAAACTTCAATCATCCCCTCAAATATACGGCTCTGGAATATTCTAGATATTTCAACACAAAACTGAGACAGTATTTCTAAATTTGATAGAATACTAAAGACAAATAATGATATCTCCTTAGTTCCAAAGTACTTTTATTATAGAACAAGACAGTAAAATATAATATAGGAACAGCTAAGATGTTCGGCACCCTTTTTTACCCTGCCACACGTAGTGGTGTGGTATTATGGAAAATACCCTCAGTCGTGTGTCTGTCCGTCCGTCTGTCTGTCTGTCTGTTTGTCCGTCCGTCTGTCCGTCCATCCCCCGAAGATTCCCGACTGATAACTTTTGAACGGAATAACATACAGTCTTCAAACTTGGTATGTAGCTTGTTCACCACAAAACTAAAGTCGAGATCGAATATGGGTTGAGAGGTCCAAGGGGTTCTGGAGTTATGCCCCTTGATACTTTGAAACTTTGTGAAACGTGGCGGGGTATCATGTAATGCACCATTACTATTATTGAATAATGATCTTTCCAGGGTAAACATCGAAGCTCATTTGTCTTGTCGTTGCCACAACGGCAGTAGAATACCGAAGGAACACATAAAGGTAATGAGAATATATTACTGCTCACAAACGGAAAGTTCACTATTACAATGTCAAAATCGTCTCCATTGTCCTAAAGTTATGTTTCTCATTCAATATTTATTCGTCTCGATTAACGTAGAATTTTGTTTTCATTGAATGATTTTCAAGCATTTTCATGAGCCTTTTCTTTTTTTTGTACAGATATTCTCATTATTCATTTTATGTGGGTAAAAATGTAAATAATTGTTCTTAAAAAGATATTTCTTAATGAATTGTCATGCAAATTTTATTGAAAAAATATTCATGTTACATGTACCGTCTAAATTTTTCATGGACTCATTGTAATCAATCCTTCAATTTTATACATATATTTGTTGCTAATGGTATACTGCTCTGTAAAACACTGCTTTAATTATTTTATTCGTTATTCATTTCAAAAAAGTGTATAGCTTCAATAAAGTAATGCAACTACAGTTACTTGATTATTAATGTAAGTGTATGAGTCAAACAACTGTTCAATCCTTATTTACAAGTACCATCAACATCTGTTGAACAGACAACATATTATTATCATATAACACAGAGATCGGGCCACATCGGTTTTATTTGAAGCATTTTTATTTCTGAAATGTTCGAAATTGTTATTTAAATCTAAAGAGTTTTCTTTATATTGCAAAGCTGTCATCTGCTAATTTTGACTTTCTCTTAAATCTAATTTGTTTATAGATCACTGTCAGCCCTAAGGCTTCATCTAGATGCCTGTCTCTAAAATGTTTGCTTTTGTTTGCACTGATAGTAACTGTCGAAATAAACATCTGCAAAATGAAATTTTTAGTATCATCGGTATTCATTTTTTACTTGTTTGATGTTATTGAATTGGAATGTCGGTCCAGAAGAGATCAACATAACATCGATATACACATGTACAGCCGGAAATAGCCTTCTTGATAGCTCTTGGTCATATAAGCAAGCAATCACGGGATAGAGGAGCACATGATCCAGAAGTGCAACGTTGACGGAAGAATGTTTTGTTTCATGGTGTGAAATGTGATAAAACAGTTACTGCACTATTCACAGTTGAATGGTGGATCAAAATAGGTTTCATGCGACGGTGTTCGTAGTGGTTAATTAGACAAATACGTTAATGGGTAGAGCTTAAAATTGATCTTAACGATATAATTGGTTATGATTTACTTCGAAAATGCGCTATCGGATGTAAATTAAAAAACATAATTTGTAGACACGATGTAGATGAAACCAGTTTAATAGCAGACAAACCATAGGTTATATGTGTAATATTTGCACTTCAAACTAAACCCGACCAACCGCCGTTCGTATGAAAAATTTCTACATTGAAAACATATATATATATATCGTATTAATAGGAAGGTTAAAAAGAAATAGTAACTCCGATTTGGAAAAATTCAGATTTGCCTGTAACCAGTGAAATAACTAAGTCTACAATACGGAAAATAGATGTAAAATTTAAATAATTAAAAATGCAATTGAAAGTTTAAATTAGTGGCAACTAATTATTTAATGAATTGTCCTTCTAATTATGACTGGTCTGTTCCTTTTCGTTGTATACAGTGAAAACGTTAATGAATATGGCGAAGACAAATTATGTCTTTTTGTTCAACTTATTACTTATTTAAGCATGCAAGTTGAATGATTCTCAATCTGTCCTGCAACTACATGTTGACTTACTTGAACATAAAATAAGTGAAATTTTCATTAGCGAAAAACACGTTGAAGATAAACACTACCTGCTTTCTTCGTCAAAAGCAGCATGCGCAGACCCATTAGTCCAAAGATGAATAAGTGAACTAGGGTAGTATCATTTGTAGGTATTTGTACACCTTAATTGACATAGAATGCACAAGGAAAACATGAAAAGGCATTTATCCTAATAGAAATAGAGCTGACCTTTCTTCCATGGGAATTCTATATGTTTTTGCTAAGATATACATTATGATCTGATCTATTGCTTGCATCGATAAAATGTATGTCACCGTGCTTCAAATAGGGATATTTTACGAAGTGTCTGGATTAATTATAGTTGGATTAATTATAGTTAACAAGAAAAAAGAGCTAATTCGCAGCAAGGTATGAAAAAGAAAGGAAATGGGGTAAATGTCAAGGAGACGACATCCCAAATTCAGGTTAAAACGACCCAAAACAAAACATCTAGGGGTCATCGTACGGTCTTCAACACAGTGAGGAACCTCACACCATAAAGCAAGCCCTAAATGGCCCCAAAAAGGTAAAAAAAGTGAATTAATCAATGGAAACAAACCATATCTAATAACCCAAATATCTAGAAACTAAAATTTTATTAGAAGACAAAGACAAGCCAATGACCAACATATTCCTGACTTGGGACAGGGGCAAAAATTGCGGTGGGGTTAAATTCGTTTTCTTGGGTCCAAACGATCCAGGTAGATCGTTTAAACCTTGAGATGGGATGTTGTCTCCTTGACATTTACCCCGTTTCCTTTCTTTTTCGTATGACAGTTTTAACCTGTTAATCAATAATAATTCACAAAATAAGACAGAAAATTAACGCTAGCCCCTGTCCGACTCTACTTCTAAAATGCGCGATTGACTTGCGCAGCGCAACAGTGTTTATATACCTGAAGTCAGAGCCGTAAAAAAGACGATGGGAAGGGCTCTCAGTTTGAGAAATTGTAACATCATATCAACCAAGTATCGGTGTCTACCATAAAATGTTTAAAATGGGAGTGGGGCTACAGGGTCTTATCTGGATTTCCAAGTATTAATGTTTGCAATTGGCAAAATTTCGGACACATTATGCAAAAACTCCCGGAAGTTTTTTTTAGCAAGTTTTATGATAAAGGTTTAAAACTATGTTTTTTGCTGTTTTTTTTTTGTTTTGTTTTGTTTCTGATAAACAATGAAATGATATGGATTAAATACCAGCGAGACAAAGTTTCTACAAATACATGGTACATATAAGCAATGGAACACAGCTTTTATTTTTTTTGACGTAGGTATGATCAAGTATAATGAAGTGTATGTTTTATCTTCCCACTGACCAGCACCAGGGTGAAAAAAATCCTGCTCCAACTTTGTCCATTAGAAACAAACATGGCTCAACAAAATTTCCTAGCATAGTGTATATTGGAAAAAAATGACTCTGACTTTGTCCATTAGAAAAAAAAATCCGGGTCAACAAATTTGGTGAAAATACCGGCCTCTCCCCCTGTAAATCAAATGGTCCGTGATATTTGTGGATGATGTAAATGTAAGTGAAATTTTTATTGAGGCATTCGATTACTATTGGATTTAGACTAGAAATGTCTGCTGAAAATTTCTCTGGAAAAGGGCCAAAACGCAAAAAAAAAATGTTGTTGATCCGAATTTCTGTTCATTTATCAAAAAGAAATAAACGCTAAATGTTCCGACGCTGGATTGATCTTAAATATGTAGTCAATACTATGATACTTTTTACTTAAATTATCTATTCTGGAATGTGTTAGTTGACGGAGACTGTATTGTTTGATCAACGTACAATGTACGAAGTGAAGAGTGAATTTTTAATACCCCTATATATGTGTTATTTCCACCTCTGAATGATATATAACAAACATGTTACTATATTACCACTTTATGCCGAACAATTTAATGTTCTTTCTTTCAAAACAATCTTGATGACAGTTTTTGATTTTTACCACGTTCCGATAATTTCTAAAAAAAGAATTTAAGTAATTTACTCTTTTGACAGATAATAACTTTTTACAATTAATCAATTTCAGATTTCTTTAATCAATCAAGAAAAATAGAACTCCAAAAGAAGATTTTCATGATACAGCAAAGCATTCTATAGCATTTTATAGCTCTTAAGAAAGATAAAACTTGTTTCATTTTATTTTGTTTGTGCTCTTAAAGAGTGTGGGAACCGACCCGTCAGTAAAAGAGACAGTGAATCTCAAAGTCAATGTCACCCGTTGTCCATGGCATATTTATAGAAGGCCATACTAAAGAAACCTTCAGGCTAGATCGAAATAGGGCAGGGTATGGTGCAATAATTTACACTAGTAATGATATTTACGCTTAACGTCGTACGGATTTAGAATTCGAAGGCGAACTGATTTGGCTTGAAATTTCCTTCCCAAATTATAAATTACTTCTTTGTGTTCTTTATAGATCACCAAATCATAATCACCCTTTTTGGCTTAACTTTAGTCAGTCTATTGAAAATGCTCTTAAATATTCCCCGTGTGTTTTGATTCCTAGAGACATCAATTGTCGATCTTCTTACTGAAAAGTCTCATGAGATATTCAACATAATGAGACTAAATGGTCTACAAAATGTGATAACGGAACCGACCCTGAAATGTGATATTCGTCAACCCTTATTAGACCCTATTACAGTTTCAGAAAACTGCACTTTTGACAATGCTCATGTCTTACCGATTGACAGAAAATATACCGATCACGATGCAACTATTATTTATCTTAAAGTTCCTTGCAATTTTAAGAATATATACAAACGAAAAACTTGGGACTACAGGCATGCTGACTTTGTGAAATGTAATGAATATATAAGTACATTTAATTGGGATTCAATACTGTCTGTAGAGTCTGACATGGAGGAAAACTGTCTAAACTACACTAATACATTTTTAGAATTCGTAAGAGACAGTGTCCCTCAGAAGGAAATTGCTGTTCGGTCAAATAACCAAGTCTGGTTTAACTCCGAGTTAAGGAGGGAGATAAGAAAACGTGATCGACTTCATAAACAGGCTCTCCGTTTAAAAAATATTTCTGAATGGAATAAATATAAAAAAAACCAACGAAATCATGTTAACAATGTAAATTACGCAATTCAATAATGCTTACGGCGAATTAATTACCGATGACTATGAAAAGGCCTGCCTTCTAAAGGACTACTTTTGTTCGATATCATCATTAGATATATCCAACGTTGATGGGCCCCTTTTTCACCTAGAACAGACAACTCTATCAATTCTATTCAAATAATAAAATACCAAAGTCACTGTTAATTTATTTTCTGCATATGCGCATTTCGACAACTTATGTATCATCAGTGCAGATCAAACCAAATCATTTGGAAAACAATTAATCGAAAAATGTGATAAGCTGATAGAGAACAAATGACCAAAAGTATCTAAAAAGAAAAGCCAAAATTCAGCTAAGTACAGAGCCATGCATGAGGGAGATACTCCGTAATAGTTTGAAACAAAAGTTTGTAAAATTTAGATATGGCAAGTTTCAATACAATCAAGTATCGCCAAGCCAAGTACGAGATGTCCTTCAAATTTTGAAATTGGGTAAAGTGTCAGGTTTGGACCATATCATCACATGTTGAAACATACTAAAGATTCTGTGTTTTATCCTTTATCTAAAGTTGTTCAATATATCATTGACTAAATCAATTTTTCCAGAACAATTGAAAATAACATCAGTTATGCCCCTATTTAAAAAAGGTGATAAACTTGTTATCTCAAATTAAATTTTAATTTCTTTACTATCAGCAGTTGGTAAGGCTTTTGAATGATTAGTGTTTAAAGAAGTTTTTAATTTTTTTAATGTCTAATGATTTATTATACAAATTCCAATCGGGCTTTATTCCTGGTCATCCTTCTGTTCACTTGTTAATAGAAATTTATTATAGAATATGCACGGCTCTTGATGATCGGTGTTTCACGTCCTTGGTACTATGTGTCATTTCAAAAAACCCTTGACAGAATGTGGCACGAAGGCCTTTTACTTAAATTAAAAGCATACGGTATTACTGGTGATCTACGTAACTGGTTCCAAAGTTAAATATCTAATAGAAAACAAAATGTATTTATAAATAACACACATTCTCCCCTGAAACCAATTACTGCTGGAGTTTCTCAGGGATCAGTATTAGGAATTGTGCTTTTCCTACTGTATGTTAACGATATAGCAAATGATCTCATTAGTTTAGCAAGATTATTTGCGGATGATATTTCACTTTCCTACGCCAGCCTTAGTCCTTACACTCTTGAAGATGTCGCGAACAGCGACTTGGAAACTATATCAGACTGATCTAATAAATGGCTAGTGAACTTCAATCCACAGAAGACTTAAGCAATGATTTTCTCCAATTATCAGATACCTGATGATATTATTTTTTATTTTCAAGGCGAACAAGTAGAATTTTTTATTTTTAAGGCGAACAAGTAGAATTTGTCCCCTTCCATAAACATTTAGGAATAACATTTGACAGTAATGGAAAATTTCATACGCACATAGAAAATGTTTTAGAATCTGTTAGTAAAAAAGTAAATGTTTAAAAAAAGATAACGTATTTATTTAACAGAAATTATTTATCTCGCATTTAATTAATTTTCATCCGTCCAACAATGGAATATGCTTGTTAACTATGGTCAAATGGTAGTCAGCAAGATTCTGAAAAAATTAGACAGGTTTCAAATGGAAGCCGGTCGTATTGTCACGGGTTTACCACAGTTTGCTAGTTGTGAATCAATATATTCAGAAACAGGCTGCGAAGAGTTATCGGATTGACTAAAAATTAGGAGACTAAATTTATTTTATTCAATACACAAACATCATACCACTGAGTATCTGTGTGAACTATTGCCACCATTAGTAAGTGAAAGTTCTAATTATAATTTAAGTGATGGTTCCAATTATATTTTACCTAGCTGTAGGTAAGAATTAACGAAAAGATCTTTTTTCATACCGCCGTTGTAAAATGAAATCGTCTTAGTCAAGACATTCAGGACTCTCCAAATATCAACATTTAAAAAAAGACTAAGTTGCAAAATAGTAAGCCACCTACATACTTAAGTTTTGGAGATAGGAAGATTAATATAATCCACACCAGGTTAAGGAACATGTGTAGTTTCTTAAACGCTGATCTTCATCGTGTCAATATAATTCCTAATCCAGTTTGTCCATACGGTCATCTATATGAAGATGCTATACATTATTTTTTTGAATGTTGTTCTCATAAGAAGATAGGTTTGTTTTATTTAATAAATTGAGATTTGCGATGTCTGTTGAATTGCTATTGGCTGGTGACAGTAATCTGACATATGCCCAGAATATTGAAATTTTTGTATAACCATGTATAACTTTATGTAATTGTCGTCATTTTGATCATTGTTTTCTGTATATAATTTTCTAAGGGAGAGGACGTTTCTTATGTTGAAATAACTTGTGTCCAATCCCTTTTGCATTTTTTTTGTGCAAATAAAATATGTTTAATATTTAATGTTAACCCGTTGTCCGTCAAAAGCTCATGAATTTGAACAACACGTATAAATTAAGGCTTAGAGAACAAGAAATGCGCTTAGATATGTAGGGTAGTTGTGTAAAAGTTGAAGGTAACTCGTTACTAGCGTTTTCTTTGGTATACGTTTGTCGTTGTTAATATATCCATACTTGATGCTAATTTCGAGAAGAACTACCCCAGCAGCTGAGACTGTTGAACGTCACCATATCGCTATGACCCATGTGGACATGTATTAACGGGGAACTTGAACATTACCGATGATAAGAAGTTAGAAAATTCTTTAGAAAGGGACCTAAATATGGCCCACCTTCGAAAATAAACTGGCAAGAATGTTTTGATATTATTAAAGACGCAGTTGACATGTATTGTTTAAAATGGTGCAACGAGAAAGTGCAGACAAACACGCACTCAGTATGTTCAAAGATCGAATTATTACAAAAGTCACCAACAGAATAAATTTTTATCAAGATAATTATAAAGGGTCACCGCCAGTAAACAGTATTAAGTTAAAATTAAGAAATCTTAGCAATAAATATGTATTTGTACCAGTCGATAAAGCGTCCAACAACGTTTCAATTATTTGAAAGAAATATTATATCGATGTCCAACAAAATGAATTGGCAAAGTCTGACACTTTCGAACGTACTAATTTTGACGAGAAAACATTAACCAAACAGCACTACAGCGATACATATATGCTCCAAGTTGCACATAAAGATAAAACCTTGCCTACTATGTACTGGGTTCCTAAGCTTCACAAAAATCCCTACAAACATCGTTTTATTTCGGCATCAAGCAACTTTTCTTTCACTAATTTATCCATCCATTTAACAAGTGCATTTACCTGTGTTAAAGAGTTAGTTATCAAATACTGTGAAAAAAACGTATCAAAACTCTGGTGTAAATTACTTTTGGAGTGTACAAAATTCCATTGAAGTTTTAAATAAACTAAAATCAATAAAAGACTGGTTTCGTCTATTGACAGTTAATGTTATGATTTTTATACACTTTATACAACCCTTCCACATAAATTGACTACATCGAAATTGGGACAACTTATTATATGGTCTTTCAAATTTTCTGGTCTTAAAATTTATTTGTTTTAATAAAAAGCAAGGATTCTTCTCTAACATCACTTACAAACATCATTGTTCCTGGACATGCGATGACATGATTAAGGCCCTGAATTTTTTGCTAGACAACATTTTTGTTCGTTTCGGCAACATCGTCTTTCAACAGGTCATTGGAATTCCAATGGGTACAAACTGTGCACCTCTCATTGCAGATCTTTTCTGTTCTGTTACGAACGGGACTTTATGATAAAACTACAGGATGGAACCATACAAAACAATGATAAACTTATTTCAGATTTCAACGGTAACAGCAGGCATATCGACGATATCCTTACTATTGACAATCCCCAGTTTTTAGACTATGTCGACCTCATTTACCCACAAGAACTGAAACTTAATAAAGCAAACAATGATTCTAAATACTGCCCATTTCTCGGTCTAACTATCATCGTTGACTCTGGAAAAAATAAAACTAAAATTTATGATAAAAGGGAGGATCTTGATTTCACTATTACTACTTTCCCTTTTCTTGATGGCGACGTTCCTGCAGCACCATCATACGGGAGGTATATATCTCAACTGGTACGATTCGCACGCGTCTGATCTACTCTTAACGACTTTAATGAACGTAACCTTACTATCACATCCAAACTATTACAACAAGGTTACAGATTTCATAGATTGATAAACACATTTAAGAAGTTTTATAAAAGATATGAACATTTGGTATCTTAATATAATGCGATTCGGAAACAGCTTATTACTAAAGGCATTTCTAACCCTCGTTTTTACGGAAATATTGTTAAAAAATGTCAAAAAATGATAAAAAAATCCAGAAAAACTGGGACGTAACTTACATTCTTTACGTAATAGGGGATATTGACCGGATATTCTTCATGATTCCGTTAAATTGGCTCTGGGATCCAATGACCTGAAGATTTTACAATTATACTGGCCTCGCACTGATACTGCCGATGTCTACTGAAATCTATAATGATTCTTTACCAAACCCTTCGGGAAGTTTTGAATTTGATTTAATATTATTCCGTAGTGCGACAGTGTCTTACCAGCAGACTAGGCTCCTTGACACTCATCGACCCATCTTTCTAAAATTTTAAGATTGTGGTCTTAAAGTTAGTGGTCTACCTGTATTGGGTTTTATTTGTATGTTAAATAGAGATATTTCACATTCTGACGAAACTGGACGTAACCCGACGAAAGAAACCTTTCACGACGAACTACAACATAAATGACACGAAGGGGACCATTAGTTGAAGATATTATGTTATTCCAATCCAGTATTATTTATAAATTATTTCTAAGACGTTGACTAAATACATTTGTTTGTCAAGCTTATTAAATCATCATCCTCGCCTTACACATGTAACATTAGACATTATTCACATAAAAATCGAATCATGTAGAGTCTTTTACTTGTCGAGTGCACCCTCTCACTGGTAGCTTACCAAGTCGGTGAAATCACCAAACATTGTCAGTTAAAATATGTTCAACTGTATTGGGATACAAAGAAGATCAACATAGCGAAATCCTGTACAATAATGATTAAGAAATGAGTAAATCGTACCGAAAACGCCAAATTTTTAATCGACACAAAACTGGGGTGGATTAAACTTGCTTCAAACACGGACCATATGAATATTTTCAAGGCGCACGGTATAGCACTTTTGACAACAAGGCTACTTTTATAAATAAGAATTTGTTTCTCTATGCACTATGAAGTTAGTTCTATTAACAAATAAATTCCCGGTACGATACTATTATATACCAGTTCGCTATTTACTAAATTTACTGAAATCTCTTTGACCTGTCGATAACGAAAAATTCTGTGCATAGTGAAAAAGACACGAATAAAACAAGAAGGATTATTTATTTCAAGAAACTAAATTGTATGAAGCACAAATTAGCATATCAACTTATCTTTTTAA
>MJUU01045203.1:0-31178 GCA_002080025.1 Modiolus philippinarum
TCTGGTAAGTTAAGATACAGAAAAGAATATTTATTTTTAGTAGTTAATTTGAGACCTGAAGTTCTGAAGATATAAGTTCTCTCTCCTTTTTACTCGGAAAATTATACACTACGTAGAAATTACAATTCAGACGACAGTCTTTGGGTATCCGAAAATAGGACTGACTCAAATAAATTACGCTCATTTTCTTGTGCCTTCCGCCTATAAAGTATTTCACAATAGAAGATTGATCTTGTTGTGAACAAATATAGTCGTCAAAAATTACGATTTTTTGTTTGTCACCGGCACTGCCGTCAGATACTTCGTCCTCGCAGTCGATGTCTTCAACTTTATCATTAGATAGATGTAATAAATCTTCCAGAGACACACCTAGTTTTTCCGCTATTTCCTCGAATCTTCGAATTAGTTCCTTGTAGTAATGTTGTTCTAAGTTCTTTGCGTAAAGAATAATTTTGTCGTAATACAATAAGGGTTTAAATAAAAGGTGCATTAGCAAATTCGTCTTGCCCGACCCGGACGGGCCCACGACGAGTAAGTGGAAGTAATCACTCGGCATATTTTTTACTCCTTGTATTGTTTTAAAATTATTCGTATTAGACTTTTCTGAAAAATATACGGGAATCGTTGTCATTTTTTATAACCCGAGCTTTATTAGATAAAAAAACCATGAGTGTATTTCAGGTAGGAGGGTGCATAACCGTTGTGGTAAGTAATAATGTTTGTCTTTATCATAAAAAATCAGGTAAAAAAATGCTTGCATATGATTTGACCAATCTAAAAAAAAATAAAAACAAAGGTATATGGTTTTTACGAAATACTTGATATTCAAGGGGAAATCGTATATTTATATTATCCTTTTAGCAATATATTCGTTATAGAGAGAGTAACTGGTGACGACCTGTCAGACTTACTAGAAATATATAGGAATCAAAAGTATAGAACCAGAGATACACGTCAGTGTTATGTATAAGCTCGGTTGCTTACAAACAGGCTACTTAAGCAAGGGTATGTTGCCCATAACTTGAGGTCATCACTACAGAAGTTTTACGGTCGACATCACGATCTTGTGGACCGCTATGAGATATCTGTTTCCCAGATGACAACAGATCTTTCTCTTTGCCAGTAAAGTTTGTTTTTCCTCTACCGGATTTGACTTTACTACCGGAGTTGACATGTTCAACACGGCGGGTGTCTTATAAGAAGCAGGAGATGCTTACTCTACCGGTGCACCTGATCTCACCCATGGTTTTTATTGGGTCCGTGTTGTTCATTTTTGTATATGTGCGTGTCTTCATTTTCTTTTCTGTGTCATGCCCATGTTATGTCTTCGTTTTTTGTTTTTCCGACGTTGCCATTGTCCTTGGATTGTTCTTTTTAGACTGACGGTTCGGTTCTCACTTACTGTATAACCCGTGTTATGTAACTTATGAGATGCTTAAACCGCAAGCAACGTAAAAAATGTGAGTGAACTAAGAATCTAGCCCGTTTTACCCGTCTCAACTGTAGTGAATAACAAATCTTACATGTTTGTTTATTCTCGTTAGTCCCGTAGGTAGTAGTTGATATGGGGGGAAATCTGCGGTTTTCAAAAAACGTTTTTTGAAAACCGCAGATTTTCCCCCATAGTTAACTACTTCAGTTATTTATTACAATTGCTAGACAATGAGAAGGCCAGAAAAACATTTCTAAGTTTCGAAAACGGTGGTCACCGATCATGAAAGAAAATTACTATACTTTTTGTGCTCTCCTGCAGGCAAATTTTCGTCGCTTCTACTGTATGTTACATTTAATGACATAACGCCATAATTTAAGCGGCGAGCACTCCATGACCCATCTTTTTAAATTACGTTTTGTCGTATTCTCTCCTTCTCAAGATTGTAGTCTTGGATTAAGAAAGCTACCTATTTTGGGTTTTATTTTGAGCTCACCTGACCCAAAGGATCAGTGTGAGCTATTGCCATCACTTGGCGTCCGTCGTCCGTCCGTTAAACTTTTCCAATTTTCATCTTCTCTAAACTTACTGAAGCAAATTAAACCAAACTTTACAGGAATTATGTACAAAAGTCTTTTTTTTCAAAATTTGCTCATTTCATTTCTATCCAACGAAAAACATGGCCTCCAGTGCAGAACATAGTTGAACATGGTAGCCCAGTATGTGAAATCATACTTTTCATTATCTTCTCTGAAGCTATTCAAGCACTAATCTATATTGGAATGATGTATTGAAGGTCCTTTGCAAAGATTACTCATTTCAATAGGATCAGACAAATTAGACCTCATTGGTAAAATACATCTTTTTTGGTCATGCATGCATACTTTGTCAGGTGAGCGATACAGTCTCGGTCTCTGAGCCTATAGTTATGTTTATTATATTGTAGAGAAATGGAATAGAGGAAGGACCTGGTCTGGGAACCGATTAACCGGTTAATCTCGCTAGTGCTAGTACCAAGTCCGGCTATCCCGAGTTTCTTTCGTTGTCAAAAGACTACTAGCAGTTAACTGACATGCCAGCTCCAGACCCAATACAAACTGACAAATAAAATTATTTACCCTCAGTATACAACTTCCACCAAGATCCCTTCCCGTGAGGGGTTTAGCATAATGATTTCATGCATATACCAGAATACATAACCCGTGCCCATGAGATACTTATGTGGAATTTTAGAATGTGTTATGTAAAGATGCAAAGATGCTATCAAAAAATCTATGTTAGTACCAAAGAAGGCCTCGCGTAATGACTTGACGACAAAACCGTAATTATAACCCTAAAGGCCCATTTACACGGCGATACAAGTCGCATGCGTCTTGAAGCATGCAACTTTTGTATTATGATACATGAACGTTTACACGGTATTACAAAAAAAAAGTTGCATGCGTCCATTTTTACCTTTATTCCCGCCTTTTGGAAGACGACATAATTGTCCCTGTATGTATTGTGCTGATTATGGCTGCAGTTCAACAGCTCAGACGAAATAGAGCAGAATGAACATGGGTAAGACCATGGATAGCAAGGAGAAACGAATATGGTGCGTATCATGCATTGTTGCAGGAACTTTCAGCTGAAGATCCTGAAGGAATGAAAAACTTTTTTAGGATGGATCTAGCAGCCTTCAGGTAATTGCTAGAAATGGTCACCCCTTATAAATGAAACACTGATGCGGTCTTCTATTTCGCCAGAAGAGAGATTAGCCCTTACTTTACGGTTTTTAGCAACGGGTATGATTTTTATATTTCTACACCCAATGTATTATAAGGGGTTCAATGTATATACAGTGCTCCATCTTTATACCGCCCCTCTTAAATGGCGGTCCCTCAACTTATCGCCAACCATTTCCAAGGTATATTTTTTAAAAAGCTGCATAGTATCTATGTTATTTATTCCCTCGATATATCGCCACCCTCACTTATCGCCAAAATTTTCCCTGGTCCCAAAGGTGGCGATATAACGAAGGTGCATTGTATTGCAATTGTAGTTTTTTGTATACGGCCATACGTATATTGCTGTGCTGTATCCTCCACATACTATACAGGATATCGATTTTTAAAGCCACGCCTACTTCTGGTATTTATGGACAGACAGAAATACCAAAAAGATTTTCATTTTACAAAGTTGTCTTTTTCTATTATAGGATAAAAACTGTTGCAATATATAATAAGGATTTTAGTTCACACGTCACCAAACTTTAGCCTCGCTTGTTGAATAATAAAACACCGAAGTTACTGTTAATTTAGTTTCTGCATATGTGCATAATATATATATTCTTTGTATATGTGTATCATGGTACACATTTTGTATCCCAAGTCGACGCATCCAAATGGTTTCATGTGTATATATTTGTCTTCTATATAATGTAATTATATTGTTTGTATTTGTTGCTGATAACAACTCAATTTATTTTTTGTTTTATATCATAAAAATTCATTATTATGCGCATTTCGACAACTCATATCTCTTCAGTGCAGATCAAATCAAAACACTATGATTTGGAAATCCATATATATACAAAATCTGATAGGAATTAAAACCTTACGAGCTAGGGTGTTGATATTTGGCATATGACTTCCTTGTGATAAGAGTTTTTCTTGTGGTACCATACTTGTAGACATTAGACATATGCAGAAATTAAATTCACAGTAACTTCGGTATTTAGTTATTTAATCATAACCTTTTCCTTAAAAATATTTCTATAAAACTTACTTCTATCTTCGATCATTTTCAATATGTATGACAAAAAGTAATAAAAAAACCCGAAAATTTTAAAGAAAAGGGGCAATAACTCTAAGACGGGTAATCGCATATTCTAAAGAATTGCAGCGTTGATAGATCTCATCATGCCAATAAAGTTTACTCATATGTCAGATTTTTTATATTTTTAACGGTTTTGGCGGGGGATACGAAAAAACAAAAAAACAGCAATTTACCCTTACGATCTGTTTAAGTAATAGTGGTCATGTTATTTGATCCACGGACTTAAAAATCCCAATCTAGAATGTGCATATCCTGGTGTTGATTCAGGCCAAGTTTTGTTAGTACCGACTGAATAATTTTAAGAGAAGAAGAAGCTCTTTGAATAAAAGTTAACAGACGGACTAAGGACGTCGAGTGATGGAAAAAGTTCACGTGGCCTTTTGCCAGATAAACTAAAACATCATTCTCAAACAAATCTCAAAACGGCCGATGTTTTCAACATGGCTGCCAAAATACGAAAAAATCAACTTCCCAAAGGATCACTATGTTAAACTATATTGAAATAATTCATTCAATATCTCAGAAACTGTTTTGCTGAAATTAATCAAATCTTGTATAATTAATCAGTTAGATTAGATAAAGCTAGGTACTCCAACGAAGAATTTTTTAAGCACATTTTGATGATTTATCAACTTTCAATGCACAAATACACATTGATGACATGGTGCATGAAGACACACGTTAAGTGTTGTATTTAAATTACAACCTATACTTTTTAAATGCAAAGTTTCAATTAGATTAATAAATGCACGTAGGTGCACGGCATTTTTAAATTTTACGTGTTTTTGCAGTTTTCTCGAATTTTGGTCGTAATTAATCGTAAATAGTGGTCAAAGCGTCGTAACTCCAAATAATTTTTGAACCAGTTTCTCCTTAGATCTTATAGAACTGGTAAATGCGAAGAAGATAAAATACCGGAAGTGAACTAATTGTAATTTTTTAATGATGTTAATATGTCCTTAATCTTGATTTTTTGGAGATTAAAAGTTTAATGTCTAATTATTGAAGCAGATAGCTACCGTTTTGCACCGCTATATTCATTCAATTCGTACATTCAATTTTTTCGTTGGAGTACCTATATGACCAAAATTTTGAAAATGGTCGCCTTTTCCAAGATGATCGCCAAAATACGTGAGTAATTTTCAAGTTGCCTTTATTTCGATGAAAATTGATTTGTAGGCTTATTTTGAGCCTGCGAAAAGATGTAAGGGGGAAAAATTCCAAATGGTTGACAAATCCAAGATGGCTACCAAAATAATTAACTGTCCGATTTCAGCGAAATTCATTTTCAGGTAGATTTTGATGCTGCAAACAAGATGAAATCATGGAATTGTTTGCCACGGAAGAAATCAGCTAATGCATGCAAATGCTAATCTTCTTCTATTTTGTAATTTTGTGTTTCAGGAGAGAGCTACCAATCTTTGGACTATTTATATAGAATATCGAGATCTACGATTTCCAAAATTATACCCGAAACCTGTGATGCCATTTACAATGTTCTGAAAGAAAATTATATGAAGGTAAAGTTTTAATATTCGAAAGAACAAATAAGTTACTTGAATCTTAAAACGCATCTTAATTGAAAATTGAATCTTAAAAGTCATCTTTAACTCTGTGGCTAATTGTGATAAGAGTTACTATGGTCACATGAAAAACAAAAAGAAGGCTCATATCGACGTATATAAAGATGGGCTTTCAGAATATCTGCATCTAAATGGATTAAAACTGCTATCGGCACCATACTGTGATTCTATTTTTAAAGGGTTAAACAATAAAGACTGGAATGAAGACGTAATTATATTTTATCTGCACGGGTCAATTGGAAGAATTGATTGTGATGTCACCCTCTGTTGTGAAGATGCAAGGCTTGTGTCCTCGTTTTGAGCATCAAAAATTGATGTCTGCAATTTGAGTTTTAAACTATTTTTTATCCGTTTCGACTTTATTTTCCTCATCTCATTTGACCTCATCTCAAAACCGGACTTTTCACTGGCAGTGTGACGGGTCCGTGGAGCAGATCATGCTTACCCTTCCGGAGCACCTGATGATAGCTCAGTTTTATAGGGGTTAACACTGCTAGTGCTTTAGTTTTGTATCGTTCTTGTTCATTTTTGTTTATTTGTTTTGTCTTTGTCATATTGTCTCAATTCGTGTTGCTGTGAATTGCCGTGATTTTGGATTTATGATTTTAGAATTTCCCCTTTCCTCGTTCTTGCTTCGGTATTCGTTTGCCGATGTATTGTCAAATACTCAGCGAATGTTAGATACTCACCCTCAAGATCTTCTTTTAGACCAATGTGTTGTCTGTTCTTAAGCTGTGACAGTACAGAAACCGCCTCGGCCATAACCGCTACTGGACCCGTCACCTTTTTCTTTTTTGGTAATAATTTTATAGGTTCTTGCTGTGAACTTTTTTTGTGGGTTAAGTCGGATGTTGACTGGAACACCTCATCATTATCTGAAGATTTTTTATTATCCTGTATTTGAGAATGAAAGGATTTTTCAAATGTTGAGTCCTGGAAATAAATTTTGCATATATGTAAAATTACGACCATTATACTAAGAGATTTTAGATGTCATGATTTGACGGAGAAAACTTGATTTGATTATTTCAAATGGTTTTTATAGGGATGGCAAAACTATACTCGTGAATGACATCTAATTTTTAGATCATTTTTTTCTAAATGTTTCTAAAATGTTATAACATTATGGTGAATATTTTAATCCAAAAATTAATAAGTCCGTGTTGACAGATATATTTCTGCGCTTCTGTTATTCTCCAAAAGGAGGTTTTTTTTTTTTTTTTTTTTTTTATTTCACAGCTGATGGTTAAAACTTTATTTTTTTTTCTTCATTTTTCATTCAGGATATTCACATGTTTTGAAAAAGTTTCAATGACATATCAAGTTATCCATGTTCACTCAGTGCTCAAAAGTATTTCCACAAGTGAAATTTACATGTGCATTTCTTGTTAAAACGGTCTTTGATTAAAAAATTCTACAGAATTCATTTCTGGACCGATTTTCATGAAATTTGCATTGGTAAAAGGAGCTTGACATGTAGTTTCTTACAGCACAGACTGTACATGTATAGATTCCCAACTTGATATATTAGTGTTTAATTAAAAATTGTAAAAAAAAAAAGGATTTCAGTAGTATATGTGCACAGTTCATCGGGTTATTGTTGCGGTGAGTTACCTGAAATCACGTCACCGGAAGTGAGTGACATCACTTGAATTCACGTGACACGAAATTGCCCTTATTAAGCCATATTCGGCCATTTTGAACGGAAATAGATCAACACGTGTTTGCAGGTGTGTTGTATAATCTTCAGTACAGTAGGTTAAGTTTGGAACCCACAAAGACCTATCTAACTCATGAAAGATTGATAATTTACATATTATCAGTGCAAGTTTCATTACGATCGAACCTTTGGAATTTTTTAGGATTTATTGTTGAAAATGAAAATTTTGATAGTTTTTGCCTACGGTGTTTGATTTTCACTAGAGTTATGCTCCTTTGGCTGCAAATATCAGTTTTTCAGTTTTGATTGTGCTGCCATCTAGTGTTAATTGATATAGCTATCCGATTAGAATACATACTTTCGTAAAATATCCTTCTTGCAAAAGCTACACATTGATTCTCAATATAAAGTATTTTACTAACGTATTATTTACTTTCCAGAATCCTGATACATACGAAGAGTGGCGAAATTTAGCAGAAAACTTTCAGGAAAAGTGGAATTTTCTGAATTGCTTAGGAGCAATTGATGGGAAACATGTATCTTTAAGATGTCCCATGGCTAGTGGATCTACATATTACAAGTACAAAAAGCATTTCAGTATAATTCTATTGGCAATCGTGGATGCAGACTATAATTTCCTCTATGTTGATGTAGGTGCTAATGGTAGGGCAAATTACAGTGAAATTTTTACAAGATCTAGCATTGCCAAATTAATTGAAAGGGAGACCTCAATATCCCACCACCTCAGCCACTTCCAGAAAGATTTACTGATGTCCCGTATGTTATAGTTGGAGACGACGCCTTTCCACTCAAGGATTACCTTCTTCAACCATATCCATCTCGTCAACTGGACCAAGAGAAAAGAATATTCAATTATAGGCTGTCATGCGCTAGATGGATTGTCGAAAATGTATTTGGAATTTTATCGAGTCGATTTGGAATTTTTCAACGGGCAATGGCAATTGAACCAGAGAAAGCAACTGTGTTCGTACTGGCTGCATGCACTTTGCATAATTTCTTGAGGTCGTAGACATCCTCAAGAAACGCATACACTCCAACTGGAAGCTTTGATACCGAGAAAGACCTGGCCAGTGGAGGACAGAATCGGAAGAAACCCGACTTGGTGATCTGGTCAAGCAAGGTGGGAACAAAAACAATACCCATTCTAGAGAAATAAGAGACGAATTCTGTGCTTACTTTAACACCAATGGACAAGTTTCGTGGCAGTGGGATCTTTTGTAATTGCCATTTTGAATATATTGAATTTACTCACAAGATTACTAATAGACTTTCTAGGTGTAATTTGTGGCCTAAGAAAGCTATCCAGGGTATCACAATAACTGCACTTGCTTTTGTAGACTTCATCCGTACTTGATTCACTCTTTTTTGAACAGGTGATCTTTCCCAGTTCCCTTGTATAATACGAACGTAAATGGTGAATTTTAGCATTTATCTCTGAAACTGTGAACAAAATAACTTAACTTTAGATGGATTATAAAAATGTTATTACCTACATCACCAACGGTTGTTGTGAGGTGTAATAATCGCTGAACTTCGTTCGTCCGTCGTAAATAAGAGGTATGTACATGTATAATTTGTGCAATCAAATAGAACTATAGTTAGAAACTGTGATAATACAGGTATGTGCACTTTCTAATTTAAATTGCTCTGGAAATATTTATGCCTTCAAATTAATTTGATGTTACTACTAAAGAGTTAAAATGTTTGTTATACTTAGTGTTTATTGTTTGTCAAAAAACATTACATGTTTAATGGCAATCAAGAATTTGTGTTTGTTTGGTTGCTATAAACATCGGTCTAGCAGAACGAAATTCGAGAAATGCTCATTACGGGTTCCATCAAAGACTTGAAATGAGTACAGTGAGACCTGTTTAAACCAAACCAATCTGGGACTGAAGATTTTGTTCAGTTGAGACAAGTGTTCGGTTTACACAGGTTCAAAATAAAAAGAAATTGATAGAAATGGTCTTCGCATTACGTTTAGTTTAGACAGGTTTTCGGTTTTGTCAGGGTTGGGTTTGACAGGTTTCACTGTATCAGCCCTTCCTCTGGTAAATCAAACAAATCTGCAACTTTTGATACTCTGCCCCAGTCATTAATAAATGTATGACGAAAATAACATTCACAGTGAAAACTAGAAGTGGCGCCAACAGAAATGATGGCCATCCCCGCACTGCCCTTATTGACCCAGAAAACAGTTGTTACAGACCTTGGTCGTAGTTCTTCTCAATATTTTGGAAATCAAATTATCCAGTCAATATTTTTACTAAAAAGGAAAAAAAGATATATGGTTGCTGGGTAAATATTCCAAAAATATGTTTTCTTTGAGAATTTCAGGAAATTTACCACAATTGGAATAAAATATTTTGGAAATCCGATTGGTGAAAATGTTTGTTGGTTTAAAGTTATTTTATTGTCAAAAAAAGAACAAATGGATTAGATATACGTTAGTACACAGTACATAATCCTCTCCATACAATAATAATATACAAATACAAGATGACAACAATAGAGATGATTAACAAATACATTTTTTATTAAACATGCATTATGTAGTTAATTCATTCATTATGTTTATTTAAAAAACAAAAACAAAACCAAAAAATGATATACAAATAAATGAATAAATAAAAAGACCGAGTTTTTGCGAGAACAGTGTAAGATGACTCTCGACTCAGGACAAACATCATGTGTCGTTTTCTGTGACATTTCTAAGGCGTTTGACCGAATTTGGCACAAAGGCCTTTATCATTAAATTCAAATCTTATAGGATTGAGGGATTATAGGATTAATATATATCCTAAGTAGACTTAATCTAAATAAAATTTATTTAACTTATATACTGCCACTTTTAGAATATGCATGTGAGCTTTGCGATGGGTGTAACTTAGGTGATGCGGAAAAAATTGACAAACTACAATTAGAAGCAGCAAGAATTATTACTGGGCTGCCGCGTTTTGCCAGCAGGGAATCACTGTTTTTTTAAACTGGATGGGAAACTTTAAGAGATAGACGTACTCGCAGAAAACTAGCAATGTTTCACAAAAACATAATCAAAGAACTCCTGAATATTTGATCGATTGTCTCAATTGCTATTCAGAAAATATCATTTATAATCTTAGAAATACTCAAAATATAGGAACCATAGATGTCGTTTAGACACACTTTCCAAATCTTTTTTTTTTTTTCGTCTACCATTAGAACTTGGAATCTTCTTAGTCCAAATGTCAGATCCATTCAATCAACCCAAAGTTTAAAAAAAGTTTTACCCGTTGACAAAATTCTTGTGTCCTCTTACTTTTACAATGGTAGACGCAAGGTCAATATTATTCACACGAAATTACGACACAGATGTAGTGCTTTGAATGCAGATATGTTTAGGTTTAATCTTGTAAATGATCCATGTTGTCGATGTGGCTTTGAATATGACGATGCTATTCATTTTTTTCTTGATTGTCCCCTATTTTCGAATCCCAGAATTACTTTATTTAAAGACATTCAACCAATCACTGCAATTTCAATTGAAAATATCTTATTTGGAAACTCTGATCTAAGTGACAAAGAAAATACTCTCATCTTTACTAGAGTTCATAACTAAATAAGACATTCGAAAATGTTTGTCCTAATTTAAGCAAATTCTAAATGTAAGGTTGCTAAGTGAAATTCCAAATAATAAGGGCTCTTTTAGACTTTCAGATGATTACCAAGAATGGAATCAAATATTTTGGAAATCCAACTGATGAAAATGTTTGTCCTAATTAAACAAAATTCTTAAAGTATCCTTGCTAGGTATAATTCCAAAAATAAGTGGTCTTTGAGAGTTTCAGGATATTTACCAAAATTGGAATCACATTTTGGAAATCTAAGTATTCAGAACTTTATTTTTTTTCAAACTCTTCCCCGAAATATGAGATTATATGCTAAAAGTTCAAAAATATGAGTCTTTGACATTTTCAGGAAATTAACCTAAGTTTGAACCAGAATCAAAATTCCGAAAGCTCATTGCACATCTTCAAACAATATGCAATGATTCTGTAACAAAATTAAAAAACTAAATCCAAAAATGAAGTTCAGTTCCACTGACAAGGTTCATCGAACGGACAGACGGACGGAAACATGCAAAACAATATCCCCGCATTTTCTTCAGAAAAGTGCGGGGATAAAAATAAAAGTAATGACACCAAAGTGTACGGCATACTTTAATACTGTTGGACAAATGCATTTCCATTTTAAGTCATTTTTGTGTTATATTGAATGTTGCTATTTCATCTTTATAAGTTGACAGCAAGAAAGTTGTATTGAGAAAGTTTTCAATTTTTATTTTGAAATATATGAATAAGGTTGAAAAATTGAAAACTATCTCAAAACAACTGTCTTGCTGTCAACTTATAAAGATGGAAAGAAGAAGGGAAACGGGGAATGTGTCAAAGAGGGGAGTAATAACAACTCAAAGCCACCATAAGATCTTCAATGAACGGTGAGAAAACCCCACACCCAACGGCAGGTCGGAGTCGGCCCCTGAACAAAGAGCAATCAAGTCCAGCGATATAAACATCATCCTTGACTCCTATAGACATAAAGTAAACTAACTAGAAAAAGGACAAGACACACAAAGGCTTAATAAATTCCTGACTTAGGACAGGCGCAAACCTGCTGCGGCGGGGTTAAACTAGTTTTATTGGATCCAAACCTTCCCCCTACAGCCAATGTGATAAATCAAAAAACAATGGTCTGTTGCCCGCTATGTCTAAGTTCATTGGTTAACGACGTCACATAGTTTATCCACAACGTCATGTGTATTTGTGAATTTTTTTCAGGGCAAAAATCAGGACCAGAATCTTTTTTTTTTTCTAAAAAAAAAAACCCAAACCCCCCCTCCCAAATCGAAAATCAAATGGTTGTGCCCAAGAATGTTTACCCATGGTAGTACTTCTCTCGATACATGCACAGCATTGCATTTCAACCTGTTTCTTTGCCTCATACAAATATCTTTTATTTGATATTTCATTGACATCATAGATTTAAGATGAAAACGGACAATTTCAGGTATATTTCACGTCTTCAAGGATAAGACATAACCGGTTTTGACTCAACCCTGGATTGGCTAACTGATATAGTGTGACGGGTGCCGCTAGCAGAACAGGATAGCTTACCCTTCCGGAGCACCTACATCATGTTAATCCCAGTTTTCATCGGAGTTCACACTATTAGTACCTATAGTGTTGAATGTCGCCTTTTTATTTTCGTACCATGTGGCTGTCTCATCGTGTTTTGTATTGCCTTTTACCATGTCTATGGAAGGGGTCTCGATGACGGTCCCATCCCCGAAATCCCATCATTTTTTTTCACTTTTTCGTTTCCCGAGCGGGAAAAATTTAACTAAGACTCTTAAAGGGGTCATCTTTTCCCGTTTCAAGGGCTTTTTCAGTGGTTCCCGCTTCAGACATCTTTTCCCGTTTTCACGAGCTTTTTTTCCACGATCCCATTTCTCGCTTACTAAAAAACTCAAAACCCACTTCCCGTATTAAAATTGACTTTTTATACCGATCAGTGCTCATTCCCTCTTTTTGATCAAAAATACTGTGATGTGTTAGGTATTGCAAATATAAACGTGTAATCTATACATTTTGTATATATGATCGAAGCTTGTATATTTTACTTGTATGGCACTATGATTTTTATCTTTTGATATGATAATGCAATTTCTTCTAATATATACCTGAAAATTTCTCATCGAACGCATCCTTGATGCGATCTATTGCCCTTTTTAGGGTAGTTTTCAGACGTTATGCCTCATAAATCCATTTCTTGTTCATAAAGGTGTAGGAGTGTCTCAGATCCATTTCTTGTTCATAAAGGTGTAGGAGTGTCTCCATATCTTCAAGAGACCAGAAAGTGTCGCCCTTTCCCCTTTTCTTTTCCGCTATAGCTGCCAATCTTCCTGACCATGTGCTATTGTTTATTAGTGTCAGTTTTGACCCTTTATGACCTTTATGACCTTTCTTATACGGTTTTTATTGGTTAAAATAAAAAAAGACTCATGCAACTTGTATCACGGAATAGAACATGTCCTATCCCAAAATGTGCATCAATCACCTTCCAAAAGTCGCATGCTACACAAAAAATGTATAGTTTGTATCATGTTTCAAGGCGCATGTAACTTGTATCGTCGTGTAAATCTCTCTTTATGAATTAGACGATTTAAAGGTTTTATATGTTTGTTAGTCGAGTTCAAGCATTTTTTACTCTTAGGTAAAACATTATCGTAAAATAAGGAATGTGAAATACCAACCTTTATTAGATGTTTACACGTTGAATGGAATTTATGAAGTCTTTATATCGATGATAAAATTTAGTAAAGGTTTTAACTAGTTTAGAATAACGAAAAATCTGATGTAATAGTTTTTCAGTTATGAAAAGACTCCCTTAGTTAAAAATCGCAAAAGTTATTACATACTAGCAAATCGAACACCATATGATTGCGTTAATGGAGCATCGACATCCAGGAATAGATTAACTATGGGAAAAAAATGTCCCTTTTATCATAAATTTTAGTATCTGATTTATCATTGGTAATATCAAAATTGATGTCTAAGAAATAACAAAATACCGAAGTTACTGAAGAACGGACAATGATGATTATTAGAATTTCTTTTATTCAAAGTAAGTTCTCTCGGGTAGATGTCTCATAATACGTATTGAAGTCGTCATTGTTTAAAGTTAAGATATCATCAAAATATCGGAAAGTGTTGCTTAACTTTTCAATGAAATGCTGATTAGATGAGTCTTTGCTGATTTTGGTTCGTAGCAGTACAAAAAGAGGTCCGCTATAAGTGGTGCACAATTAGTACCCATAGGAATTCCAATGATCTGGCGATAAACCGAGTTAGCGAAACGAATGAATGTATTGTAAAGTAAAAATTAAAGTGCTGAAATCATTAAAAAAGACCAATTAATTGAGTTCTTTTGTTTTGTATTACTAAAATATGTTTTAAAAGAATTAGAACATATATATATATTCACAATCGAATTTTGTGAATGCCTATTGAATAAGACGTCTGAATTTTTCCTTTATAGATTATGTGGTAAGGAAGTATAGAGCTTAGAGAAATCAAAACTTCCAAGAGATTCAAAAGGGGCATTATAAGCATTCAATTTATCGAGAACTTCCAATGATTTTTTTACAATAAAAAAATGATTGATACCACTGTTTTCATATACTTTGTTACAGAAATTTATTACCATGTTTTAATAGCAATCAAAGTGTTAGTGGATACAATAGAAACTTTATTAGTAGAACAGTGACTCGATGACAAAATGAATCTAGATTTATATGGTGTTTTGTGGAGATTAGGAATCCAGTACACGGTTAGAACTGTTTTCTATCAGGTTTAGCCCGTAAAGATGTAGGTAATAGTTATACCATGAGGTAAAGGCGTTTCTTGAAAAGAAACCCCGACGGCCGGAGGCCGGAGGGGTTTCTTTTTTCCAGAAACGCCGTATACCGAGGGGTATAACTAACTTACACCCAAGGTAAAGGGAAAAACATTTTTTTTAATACAACACTCAAGAAATATAAAAACCCCAAAACATATATAATCTTTATCAAATGTACCTTTTGCTATAAAACCCCGTTGGATACCTTTCATGACTGAGTTCTTCTCAAGCAAACAATGGACACACTGATCTAAGCTATTTTTAATGTCAATTATCGAGTTCATTGATGTATAAAACTACACAAACAAGTCGAGTTAGCCGTGTGAAAAGACCAGTGAGTTCAAAGGACAAATCAGTAATGAGTGTGACAAATATAAAAAGGTTAACAAAATGGATTTGTTTGTCATTTATTGAAAGATTTCAATGTGTGGATATGCAATGAATAAAAAGATAAAATATAGATTGCGGTTTAAACATCAGTATAGCTCAATTCCGAAATTATATGGCAGAAATTAAGCTTACCAAATTGGTCGTCTTTTTTTTTCAAAATATTGTAAGTATAAAATTTTGTTTTGTTCCTTTAACTATTTAGAAAAATACGTTTTGCTTTTTTGCAAAGAAATGTGTAAATGCAGGTCATATAGTTATAATATCTTATGAGGGAGGGAGGGACAACTTGAAACTTGAACTTATGATTTTCAAATATATTCTACCCATTTATCATTTCAACATTTGATATAAGATAAGATAACATAAGATAAGATAAGATACATTTATTCCAATCAAGGTCCCTCAAGGGGCAATTACAAATATAACATTCATAATTCTAACACAACAATACAACAAAATTAATGTGACATCGGGGGGGGGGGTGGTTGCTATATCATCATGATTTTATATGCCTTGTTGTAAGAGGTTTGTCAGGTTGGAGTAGGATCAGACTTGGATTGAGACCAGCCCTTTTCCAATAAATGAACATCGTTTGGACAGAGCTCGGACAAAATATTGACTAAAATGTATGGCTCCATTCAAATACATTTGCACCGTGAAAAGATGACATATGTAGCGGAATATCTGTTATGAATAGTACTTTAATGTATTTGCCATTTTCCACGATATGATTTTTTTTCCTACTTATACATTGCCTGGAATTTTTTTTAAATATTAAATATGGCGGCAAAATTTTTGAAGTATGGCACAATCGTCTATAGAAAATTAATGTATAAGATTTTGAAAGGATTTCACAGGATTAATATCACATTTCTTAAGATGGGTCGAATTTAAAAAATTCACTGTTTTATTAATAGTCTGATTGCAATTCATTTTTTTTGGTCCCGTGACTGCGATTAAAAATATTAATAGATGTGATTCTCAGTAATTTAATTTTTAATGATACTATTACATAGTCATAAGATGAAAATATTGTTAAGATATCAATTCTAAATTTTTTAATGGGGTTTCTTGTGTTTTCATGGATATCTCCCCATTTTCAGGCTATAACGGACCAAAGGGGTGCATTATTTAATTTTAAAATGGTGTTAGCTTCCAAGAAAGATTTTAGCATAGCCCGTAGCATTTCACATCCAATAAGGTTGGAGTGGGACGGGAGATGTTGGCAATATGATGAATACATTTTTTGGTATCTGTCCGTGTGTAAAAGTACCCTTGTTCAAAGTGCCATGTGCTTCGCGTTTCCTTTATAATGATATAAATGCAATGCCCCATGTGTCAACTTGTTAGCTATAAAACCAGGCGCGGATCCAGGGAATTTGAAAAAGGGGGGTTCCAACTGAGAAGTAAAAAAAATACTGCGAAAATTTTTTGGGGTATTTCTTAGTAAAATACTAGGATTTTTATTAAAAAATACATGATTGTCGAAAAAAAGGGGGTTCCAACCTCCGGAACCCCCCCCCTTTTTGGATCCGCCAATGAAAACGATTTATTACTTATTATATGTAGCATCTCATAAATGGAGTAATATTCGACACAATTTTCTAGCGAATCATACCGGTAAATGGAAACAATCACATTTTAAGCTTGGAACTGTACAGAATAGCATTGATGCCACATAAGGAAAAAAATCTCGTTATTATGAGATACAATATAAACAAATAAGACGTAAAACATCAATCAATTAATCAATCTATCTATGAGATACTATTTCATAATTGTAAGATATTATCTCATGATTATGAGATATTATTTCATAATACGGAGGTAATATCTAATGAGATAATTATCTCATAAATATGACTTATTAATTCATAATTATGAGATACTATCTCGTAATTATGAAATAATGTCTCAAAGTTATAAGATAAGATCTCATTTTTATTATGAATCAGTATCTCATAATTTTGAGATAATTATCTCGTATTTATGAGATAATATCTCGAAATTATGAGATAATTATCTCATAATTATGTAATAATATCTCATAATTATGAAATAATATCTCATGATTATGAAGGATTATCAGATAATTAGGATGATTACGCGATAATTTGTCTTCATGTGGTATCAAAACGCTCCCGTAGAATTGACCGTTTTTTCACATTCAATATTTAATATTATGATTCATATTTCGAAAAAAGGTCAATTTGATTTTCTTACCTTAAAATGAGGGGGCGGACAGGGTAAAGGGAGACTGGAGAAAGATGGTATGAGAGAAGCTGCAGGGGCGGGAGAAAGAGAGGGACAGGAGAAGGGAGAATGGCACCCCTGTCCGCCCTCTAAAATGTTGAATTAATTCTTATTAAGAATACACACAATCAATAGTTATGGAAAACATGAGTGATTGTGTGGTTTACATGATAAGTTGTCAGTAAAAATCGTAATCTTTGATGCTGTTGGCAATACGCCGAACTTCACGCGAAACGTTCTGTCAAACAATTGTCTGTGATCACAGGGTGTGACGGGGTATCTGACCGTCCCTGTCAAGCCCCAACGATCATAGTCCATTGTTTGACATGAAGTTTCCAAATAATATACACCTGAGTGAAACAAAGGACCCGGGGTGTAACTGTTAGATAATGTTTGTTTACAATTAAATTTTCCGTTAATTGGGTTTATTGAAAAGTATGTGAACTGGTAATTTCTTATTGGAAAACTTCTATATAATGTTTACGACAGACTATAATGATATTATTAGCTGCCTTATCACCTGGGACAAAAACGAATTCCTTACCAATTGTTTTAAGTTTCCCTTGGAAGCGAAAAACGGTGGGTTTATTTTTGTTGTCGTTACGGAAATGTTGTTCAAGCTGTTGAATTAGGATATCGACAATTTTCATGATAGCATTAAAGAAAGAATCCAAAGATTATTTGTCAACGTGTTCACGTTTAACCCAATTTTTACAATAAGTCTTAAGTGATTCGTGGATGGAAATACGACAATCTTTCCAATTAATTTTAGGAGGTGGCTTATATTTTTTACCTTTCTTTAAGAAATCATTAAGCTCTTTGTCCTGCAAGATATTGAGATCTCCTGTGATGACATGGGACCTAGGACTATAGACGTATTTTGAATTGATGCAATTCCATGAATCGGGTACAGAATTTTACAAACTTGACTTTAATTGAAGACGTTCTGCCGGCTGGGTTTCTTGTATAAGTAACAAATGATGGGAAGTTCTGTATTTTCGAAATATGCAGGATTTTTTTTCTTTAAGTGAATGATCATTTGGAATGTCAGCAATATCTATTGAATCTATTCCTTTGTCGATGTATTTTATCTAAAAAAACTGTTTTAGATGTTGGTCATTAGTATCGACTTTCGGAAAAAGCTAAATATCAGAACGCAATTATTATCTTTGTAGTCGGACCAAGGTACGATATAGTTTCGCATTCATCAAGGATATTGTTCAACTTTGCGGCAGGTATGGCACACAATTTACTTAAAAGTTGGTGTCGACCATTAGTTTTAGAAATTTTTAATAGATCTGCAACAGAACGTAATCTAATTAATTCTACGTCCATGAGATCGCTTGTTGTGTCGCCTGCTTTCTTGCAAGGGCAACATAGAGATCATTATCTGTTGTCCGCGTCGGCGTCAAAACAATTCCTGTCGCACTTTTCTCAAGAACCATGTATCCGAGCCTTCTGCAATTTACCATGGAGTATCAGTATGGGAACCTATACCATGTAGTAGAGTTTTGAATCTCTCGCATGCCAACTTCCCGTTTGATGGAACTTAGAATATTTTTGGCGTCTTAAAATTTTGTCACGTTTTTTACAGGTACCACAAATCCTCGCCTTCTGCAATTCAGTATGGAGTATCAGAATGGGGACCTATACCGTGTAACAGTAACAGAGTTTGTGATTTTCCCATGCCCACTTCCTGTATGACAGAACTTAGAATATTTTTGGCTTATCAGGGTCACAAAAATTTTTTGTCGCAGTTTTCACAGGAACCAAATATCCCAGTCTTATGAAATTTATCACGAAGTATCAGTATGGGGACCTATACCGTGTAATAGAGTTATGGATCTCTGGCACGCCCACTTCCTGTTTCATGGAACTTAGAATATTGTAACAACAAATTTCTGTCACATTTTTCTCAGGAACCACATATCCCGGCTTTCTGAAATTAAGCATGGAGCGTCAGTATGAGGACCTGTACTGTGTAAAAGAGTTTTGGACTTCTCACTTGCCAACTTCCTTTTTGAGGGAACTTCGATTAATTTTTTGAAGCTTAAAAATTTCTGTCACGGTTTTTCTCCGGAACCACATATTCCTGCCCTCTGCAATTTGGCATGGAGTATCAGTATGTTACTTATACTGTGTAAGAGGGTCTGGGATCTCTTGCATGCTCACTTCCTGTTTGGCGGAACTTAAAATATCTTTTTGCGTTATTACGCGGGCGACAAATGTCTTCCCTGGAAGACTGACTACTAAGTTACGTAGAGGTTTAGAAACAATATCCAAACTATTTACAGAATATTATATTATAAATAATGCTTGAATAAAATTTTATTTTTACATTTTTTTTCCGGCAATCAAAAATCAAATTCCATCTTTTTGATTTCCCGTCTATTTGTAGGTGACGTAAATCAAGTTCACTGTCGGAAATTCTCTTATCCATTGATTTCGACACATTTATTAGACGTTTTAGTGTGGCAAACCGAGCTTTTGATAAAATATTCTGTTTAACGCAGAGAAAATCAGCCTGTCGAATGGCAAGCCATTTTCCTCAACGTTCAAAGGGAAGTCAATCTTGAAATTACCGCAAAATTGACGTCACTATCCGACGACGGCATAGTGCATTGTGTTTGCAACATGCTCATAGGCAATAGTGTGATCTACCATTAAGAATTCAAACCGGCAAGACACGGTTTCGATGGAAAAAGGCATATTTTTTTCGTTTCCCGTAGACAAATCGCAATGAAATGTATGTGTAAAGGTCATTTACGAATGGTATAGGTGCCAAAGACTACAGAAGGATATACTCAGAGCATGTTGTCGACGGCTGGCACAGCAATGATCCATTTTAATAAACTTAAGCCCAACAATATTTAAGTACATAGAAAAAAACCAAGTGTAGCAGATGAAAATTACAGAAGAGTTAAAGAAATCTTTTTCAGGTTACAAATTCTTTAAAAAAAAACCAGCTCAGTACACATACTTCTTTACAATATTTCTTTCTTATATATATGATGAGGAGATCTCCGCCATCCTCGTTTGTTTTACTCAAAGCTCTTTCGAAACCAATTAAGAGGTGACCATTTGATCGGGAGGGGTTTTACATTTTCTATAAATAATAATAATAATTCTAGCCTGAATATTGATTATAAATATTCGGTTATCCAGATTCCAAACACAGAAATAGGAAGAGTATTGCCCTTTAGTTGTTGAAAATAAACTTTCTGACCTGCATATCTTTGGAAATATATATTCAATCTGGCTCTATAATTTCACAGACCCCAGCTCAGAATCAAATGTCCATCCCCGGACAGTATGTAAAACAATGTCCTTTCGCGAACTTTGATCCAACATAAGGCGGCCTTAGGCGATTTTGAACAGAAAAAAATACTTATTTTTTCATGTCAATCCCGAATGAATTATTCATTTTTACCCAATGTCACATCAAATTATTTATTATGATTATGATTTTGCAAGATTTTTTTTTCCCAATCGTAATCAAATGTATAGTTTCATGACATTTAGGATCAGAAAATTATTTTCACTGACCCCAAGATAAAATTATTTATTTTCAAAATCGTCCAAGCTACCCCTCTTGTAAATCAAATATCTGCACTGAAGAGACATAAGTTGTCGAAATGCGCATATGCAGAAATTAAATTCACAGTAACTTCGGTATTTATTTATTTGTTACTACTGGGTCGATGCCACTGCTGGTGGACTGTTAGTCCCCGAGGGTATTCACCAGCCCAGTAGTCAGTTCTTCTGTGCTGACCCGAAAGCCGATTCTATTTGGAACCCTACAATATCTAATTTTTTGTTAATTTTGTTGAAAACTAAGGAGTATCTCCCTCATGCAAAGCTCTGTCCTTAGCTGATTTTGGCTTTACATTTAGATCATATTTGTTATTTGTTCTCTATCAGTTTATAAACATCTTTTGATTTTATGGTTTTCCCAACGTTTAGATTTTATCTGCACTGAAGAGACACATGTTGTCGAAATGCGCATATGCAGAAATTAAATTCACAGTAACTTCGGTATTTAGTTATTTGTTACCACTGGGTCGATGCCACTGCTGGTAGACTGTTAGTCCCCGAGGTTATTCACCAGCCCAGTAGTCAGTTATTCTGTGCTGACCCGAAAGCCGAATGTATTTGGAACCCTACAATATCTAATTTTTTGTTAATTTTGTTGAAAACTAAGGAGTATCTCCCTCATGCAAAGCTCTGTCCTCAGCTGATTTTGGCTTTACATTTAGATCATATTGGTTATTTGTTCTCTATCAGTTAATAAACATCTTTTGATTTTATGATCTTCCCAACGTTTAGATTTTATCTGCACTGAAGAGACATAAGTTGTCGAAATGCGCATATGCAGAAATTAAATTCACAGTAACTTGTGTATTTAGTTATTGAATAAGAAATTTCTATAAATGCACCAGGGCAGTAATTTAACACTTAATTTTTGTTTGTGTCGCTAGGAGATATCAAATAATTCTGTTTTGCGTTGCATAAATAGACCTGGGATGTGAAGAAAATTTATTTGACTGCAGAAGTGTACTGTATGAGTTCAGGTGATTTATTCATATGGATTTTTTTTTCCTTTTTTTATTTATTTTTTTTTATATATATATAGCACTCTATCATTAGTTGAATTTAGTAAACAGGTTAGGTTGGAAATGGTGATAAGTATTAAAAAAAATCTGATAATAAGGAATAATATTCATATTTTATAAGGAGTCAGGATATCTCACTATTTTATAATGACATGTTTTCATGAAATTGACTTGATGAGTGCGCTGTGGTTGTTTATATGTAGTAGTCTTTTTGTTGGACAACCAATGACAGCAGTTGTAAGAACACTTTGCCAGTCTTTTTTATGTTGATAGTTTGCATGAGCAACATCCACAAGCATTCTGACAGAATAGAGATTTAAATTATCAAATTGAAATTTACCTTATCAGGCCATTCAAGCAGTTATTGATTATTGAAGTTAAGAACTATCAAGTAAATGAAACAAAACATTTATTTTCTTTCAATTATTTAGTCATGAACAGTTGACATTGATTATTTCAATTCTACGTTTCAATAAATTTATCAATACATATTAATTTAAACCTCATAAAATTATGAAAAAATTCAAAAACTAATAATTCTAGCAACACGTATTTTTTCATTTTGCATAAAGAAACTTTTTAAGAGATTCAATAAATAAGTTGTGACGTTTTTCCTCCATCGGAAGCAAATACGTTATGAGGAACAAAATAAAATGCATAAACAAATAACAGATCAGATTTTTTTAAAACAAAATAACCTCCTGGTCCTATTATCTAAAGAAATAATACATGCAACTTTGATACACACTTAAATAAACATACTTGAGAAAAATCAATGTTTTTGACATCTCCTGTCTCGAAACCCTTCACAGCTTAGTCGAGCCCTTTGAAATTGTTCACTTATCCACCAATACCATCCATAAATTTGACTGAAATTTCTTTGTGGGATTATGGAACAAGTTTGAACATATTAAACCAGATCAAACCGTGAGAAAGATTTTTATTCTTTCAAGTGGGATGCAATGGTATGAGGAATAATTGTTGGCACTACCTGAGTCTAAACGTGGAAGGCTATGCTGACTCTTGTATTTGTTACGTTAAAATCTCATTAATCAGAACATGTTAATTCTTTTTACGACGTGTAATTCTGACCACCTGTTTATTGTGCCCACATCTCATAATTTTATTTTGCCAAGTTTTCTTACAATTGGCTCGATGAGTGCCCTGTGGTTGTTTAAATGTTGTGATCGACTTCTGTCGTCTTTTTGTCGGGCAGTGGATGACAGCGATTGTAAGAACACTTCGCCAGTTAACTTTAAGTTTGTTGACGATCTCGCATCCATGGATCATTAGGATAAAAAAGCATGGATGTAGCGTTGCTCGACAATTAGCAATGAGTTCCGCTCAAACCGGTGCTAGGGGCCGTCTTGAACTTGCTATGAGGTATGAGTAAAGCTCATTGTTGATGGCCTCATGGCGACTTCAAGATGAAGAACAACAATAAAAGCGTTGTTCCATTGCTTATTTACCATGTATTTGTAGAGACTTTGTCTCATTTGCATTTACTCCATATCCCTTCATTGATAATGCAATGCTCTATGGCTAGAGACTTTTCAGAACTCTATATCAGCCTATTTTAAAGTCTCCTGCTTCGAAATATTAAATAGTTTACCAAGGTGAACAAAGATGAAAAATATGGAAGCGACGGGATTGCCGTGCGAAAGCAGTCATGCGCATGTCCGAAAATTACCGTGAGAAGGTCTCTGATCCACAATTTACAAACCTTTAATTATCAATATTTATTATAGACCAGCTGGAGGAAAACTGCGCTGTTCTACAAAAGACTAAAATAACATTTTCAAATGGTTATTTTCTATTGGCAAAGTTATAAACTGGTTGGAAGCGACTGTGTTCGTGTTGTTTGTCAACTTAATAAGTCCGGCACCTGAATCGATTTTCGTGGGGNGGGGGGGTTGGGGGGTCTCCGTCTGTAGAGCTAGGGGGGCGCCCCACGGTGGTGGATAGGGCGATATCGTCTATGTTGGATAGTTATGTCATAATACGTGATGCATGATCGCAAATTGTAGTCAGACTGTATGGAGAAACGGCACAAAGAACCTTTTCCTATTCAGCTCCCATCGGTTATTTGTTCTACATCAGCTTTTACACATATTTCGGTTCATTGATTTCCATTTTTTTTTTTATTTTACTTGCACTGAAGAGACATCAGTTGTTGGTTTGCGGATATGCAGAAACTAAATTCACACTAACTTCGGTATGTTGTTATTTTGTCCATTTTTCTAAGGAAAGGAGACGTACTGGTGGTCATATAGAAAAATACCAAAGTTGCATTGTAAACAGTAAATTTTGTTATGCTGTACATGTGTTTCAAGGAGTTTCCTCTCACCAGTGGCATTAGAATCAAATAAAATGGAAGGCCATAATCCAAAATAGTCAGAAAAGAAATACTAATTAGAAAAAAGTACCGAAATTGGAAGCCAAATCCAGAACTGACGACATTTACCGTGTGCCATACACTGAAAGAAGTTGTCGTATTTTTGAATGGTTCGAATTTTGATTAAAAACAGTAAATTTCCATTAAATGCAAGGTTAATTTTCATGCCAGACAAGTCTGACTAATGGACTGTATAATAGGTCAAATGTCGTGACTCCTACAGTGGCAATCAAACCTCGTTGCCGCAAATGTCCCTTCCTTTTTTATTTTCACTTATATATTTTTTTTTCTTAAATTGGTTTACTTGTTCTCATCCTGATATAGCTGAAATATTGCTGACGGAACTCGAACTCTAATTTTTTTTCAATCAATCAATTAATGAGTAAAGTAAGTGTGGCAACCGAACCGTCAGTCTAAAACGTAACAATCCGAGGACAATGGCAACGTCAGAAAAAACAAAGACATAACATGAGCACGGCACAAAAAAGAAAATAAGCACACAGTCACATATACAAAACGAACAACACGGACCCAATTAAAAAACTATGGGTGAGATCAAATAAGATTCTATAATGGTTGCATAATTTTAATGTCCATCTGGAAAGTTATGAAGACGTAGTTCAAAGTTCGTCTTTTCCTGATTCAACAATGGTACAGTTTTCCGGAATTTTTCAATACTGTTTAAAATGTTGACATATTTTGATTAGTTGCTATATATTCGTGAAATTATAATATCTGGATTTTTGTTAAATGTTCGAATTAATTTTGATGACGTGGATATGGAGTGTAAACTCTGACAGGATTAATTGGTAAAAAGGGTTTCCTGGGACTGCCAGGGACATTGAGGAATACTTTTGTTTTCATCACTTCGACAACAAAATTAACAGTAAGGCCAGAAGAAAACAGTTTTATAAGAATGAAATAACAGCGTCAAATATTCTAGTTTATTAACTTATAGATACATTTATTCATATGCAGCATATTTTACTATTTTCATGAAAATTTTAACGTCGGGTGGAACAGTTAACTGTTTACCGATTTCCGGCCGAACCGTTCCATGCGCAAAACAATTGCGCAGTGCGACGTCATTCAACTTCTAGTCGTGTACCCTTTTTTAATGCGAGATTTTTTTTAAGTCTCCCAAACGAAGTTTGGGAGACTTATTGTTTTTGTTGCGTTTCTTATTATGTCGCCCCAGACGAAGTCGGGACGACATATTGTTTTTCTCCGTTTCTTATTAAGTCGCCCAAACAAATTTGGCGACTTCTTGTGTTTGCAGCGTTTCTTATTAAGTCACCCAAACGGAGTTTGGTGACTTATTGTTTTTACTTATTATTTTTCTCTATTATTATTCCTCAATTTCACGACCTTTGTCCGCACGTTTTCTCAGAGATGGATGGTCCAAACTTAATGAAACTTGGCACCCTAGTAGATACCATCCCCAAGATGTGCAAAAAGGTAATAGAATTTCCAAAATGACCACCGTCATTGGTCACTTTGAACTTTGAACTCAAATCTTTTTATTTGAATAACTCTAAAACCGTAAAGGATAGCTTATTATTTGAATAACAAAAATGTTTGTTAGGTCATGGCGGACATTTGTTACATTTGGACCGAACCTCTATGGTCACCGTTCATGAGTTATGCCCCTTGAAAATTTTGTCGTATCTTTAAGTATGGTTTTCTCGAAAACAGTAAGAGATAGGAACCTGGAACCTTTTCCATTCAACTTAGGTGATATGTGTTACATTTAAAAATGCCAAGGTCAAAGGTCATTGGTCAATTTGAACTTTGATCCTATTCCTTGTTTTTGTAATATCTCTTAAACCATAGCAGATTAACTGTAATGGCAAAAATGTGTGTCTTGTTAAGATCTTCATTTGTTATGTTGGTCCAAAATTATTAGATCATTTTTTGCTATTTAAATGAATGAAAATTACTTCATTATGTATCATTTGTGTTATTTTTTAGCAGTTTAACATTGATAACCTTAACGTCAACTGCAATTAGAATTTTATTGGTGGTGTAAGTGATGACAGGTATATACATATATTTAAATAATTGGGGAAATATAAACCATCTGTTCTAATTAACTAGTTAAGATTATAAAACATTTTTACCTAAAAACAACCAGTGTGACGCATCTAGCAAAAATTTATCAACTTTAGATTTGACAACTTAATAACTGGTAGTCACACAGCTAAATAATTGATACTGATAAAACTTTATGTAACCAAAAACACATCGCATCATAATTGATTATATATCATCATGTAATATTTAAATATTTAAAATAAAAATGACTATATATGATGAAACAGGATATGAAGTTTTAACCTTGAATCAAAGCACTACTAGCATAGTTCGACGAAAACATAATGAGTTGAAGACAAAAATTCTTACATGATGAATAAAAAAAAACAATTATTTCAGAGCACATTATTAATCATTGGTGAAAATTTACAACAAAACATTTTTATTATTATTATTCCTCAATGGATTTTACAAACGTTGTCCAAACTTTATTTCAGAGATAGGTAGTCATAATGACACAACTTTCTGAGGCAATCCAGGTTAATTTTGACCAGTGAATCAAAGCACTAATCGCACTGATAGACGAAATCATAATGAGTTTAAGAAACTAATTCTTACATGAGGAATACAAAAATATTTCAGAACAACTTATTACAATCATTGGTGGTACATATACAACACAGAATTTTTTCAAAGAGCAATTGAGTATGGAATCTGGTTTGGGTGACTTGTGTTTGCATGCAAACATATCATCACTCGTTATTATTAAGTCGCCCAAACAAAGTTTGGCGACTTCTTGTGTTTGCACCGTTTCTTCTTATTATTATTTTTCCGCCTCAAAAATCAACTTGTCCAACCAAATTCTCAGAGATCACTTGCCCAATCATAATCAAACTTCCCAGGTAGATAGATCACCACCCAAAAATGTGTTGAAATTTTCCAAATGACCACCATCATTGGTCATTTTGAACTTTGACCCCAAATCTTATTATCAGATTAACTCGGAAACTGTAACAGATAACTAATACAATGTAATGACAAAAATGTTAGTTAGGTCATGCCCGACATTTGTTACATTTAGACCGAAACTCTATGGTCAATCGTTCAGGAGTTATGCCCCTTGAAAATTTTATCATATCTTTTAAGTAGGTTTTTCTCGAACACGGTAAGAGATAGAAACCTGGAACCTTTTCCATTCAACTTAGGTGATATGTGTTACATTTAAAAATGACAAGGTCAAAGGTCATTGGTCACTTTGAACTTTGACCCTTGATCTTGTCATTGGATTAACTCATAAATATAATAGATAGCTGATAACATGTAATGGAAAAAATGTGTATCTTGTTAAGATCTACATTTGTTACATTGGGTCCAAAATTATTGGACAAACCGTTTTGAGCCTATGGACCAAAACCCGATTTTTGATGTCTGATTTCAGGTTTTTTGCTGATAGCTCAAATACCATTGAAGATACAAAGAGACATTCAATACAAAAAATGTTGAGGAAGATGTGACCTTCAAAATGAGGTCAAGGTCATGGCAAAAAAAAAATTATTTCACATAAAAGAATCAATAAATGTACATATTTAGAATAAATTGTTGATCAGTTATGAAATATTATGACGCAACTTCCGGGAAAGACCTATCAATTGTTTTTCGAACAATTGACGTACTAGTTTTCTTAAAAATGGGTGGTCCAAATTAAATGAAACTTGTATATATTTCAATGTAACTTAAGATTTTTATACAAATACACACCATAGAGAAAATGCCTTACTTCATAATATATAAATAGAAATGATTTTTCTGACGCAATCACAAAGTGTGTGCGTATTGTATTAAGATCTACATTTGTTACATGGGTCCAAAATTATTGGACCAACCGTTTTGGACCTATGGACCAAAAACCGATTTTTGATGTCTGATTTCGGGTTTTTTGCTTATAGCTCAAATACCATTGAAGATACAAAGAGACATTCAGTACAAAAAAAATGTAAAGGAAGATGTGACCTTCAAAATGAGGTCAAGGTCAAAGTCCAAGATCATAGCCAAAAACTTTATTTCGCATAAAAGTATCAATAAATGTATATATCAAGCTTAAATTGTTGATCATTTACGATAATTTTATGACACAACTATCGTGAAAGACCTATCAATTGTTTTTGGAACAATTGACGTACTAGTTTTCTCAGAAAAGGGTGGTCAAAATTCAATGAAACATGTATGTATTTCATTGTAATTTGAAATTATAATATAATTACACACCATAGAGGAAATGCCTTACTTCATAATATATAAATAGAAATGAATTTTCTGATGCAACCACAGAGTGTGTACAAGTTAATAAAAAATACTGCTATCACTGATAGACAGAATCACGATAACTTAAGACCAAATTCTTAAATTGAGGACTCATTGTTCTTTTAAAGAACATTAATGAATAAGTTCTGGTTGGGCGACTTCTGTGTTTGCTTGCAAACACATTATCACTCGTTATTATTATTTTTATTCCAGCAAAAAGTTGTCCGGTCTATTACTAAGTGATGCATGATCAGAAGTTCATGAAACTTGACACAAAGTTGGAACACAATATGAAGATGTGCGTTTTAACATTTTTATCAAAATGGCCGCCATTTCCAAGATGGCCGCCATAATACGTCAAAATTTCAATGTTGTCGGATTTGAACGAAAATCGATTTCTAGGTAGATTTTGATGGAATCATCGAATTGGCTGTCAGGGGCGACATCAGCTATTGCTGGCAATTGCAAATCTATTTATTAAGTCTCCCAAACGAAGTTTGGAAAGACTTCTTGTTTTTACTCAATTCCTTTTTTTTTTTTTTTTTTTTTTTTTTTCTTGTTCTTCTTCTTCTCTTTCCGCCAAAAATTTGTCCGACCATTTTCTCAAAGACTAATAGTCGGATCTTGACCAAACTTCACATGATGACATCCCGGCACCTGAATCGGTTTTCAGGGGCTTCGGCTACAGAGCTGCCGGGCGCGTCCCCAGGTGGTGGATAGGGGAATGCCCTGTCTATGCGGGGTAGTCAGGTCATAATGGGGAAAGCCTGACCGCGAACCATTGTAGCCAAACTGTGTGGAGAAACGCCACGCTCCATGCAGTATAAAGACCCCTTCTATATTTCTCTAAAGAGAGCAGACGCACTGGGTGTCGTATGGAAGGCTAAATTTCCTGCCCCTACCCATTTCTCCAATTTTCCAGTGGCAGTCAAAAGTCGTTGCCCAGGTTGTCCCTTCCACCTTTATTTCTTTCTTCTGATATTTCAATTTTTTGAATTGATTAACTTGTTCTCGTCCTGATATAGCTGAAATATTGCTCATTGGACGTTAAACTCTAACTAATCAATCAATCAATCAATCACATGATGATAGAACCTTATCCCAAAAGATGCAATGGGGTTTTGGAATTTTCAAAATGGCACCGGTTGCAATGGAAACGGCAAAAAAGGCGGGAAAATCAAAGTGCTCAGAATTTGAGGAAAATTTACAGGAAGGTTGCTTAGGACATGGGGAATAGCTTTCCGGTGTCCATGACTTCAAAATGGCACCCGTTGCCATGGAAACGGCAAAAAAGGCGGGAAAATCAAAGTGATTGGAATTGGATTAAAATTTACAGAAAGGTTGCTTAGGACATGGGGAATAGGTTTCCGGTGTCCAAGACTTCAAAATGCCACCCGTTGCCATGGAAACGGCAAAAAAGGCGGTATCAAAGTGCTCGGAATTGCATGAAAATTTACAGGAAGGTTGCTTAAGGATGTAGTAAGGTGAAATTTTATAAATCTACGATTTTAAATTGATACCCTAAATGGAAAGAGCATTGTTAAAGAAATAAAGTCGGCTAAAAATATTGATAGGTTATGGTCCTTGTTTTCAAGATATTTCACATTTTAAAAAATGGCGGGAAAGGCTCTCTTGGACTTTTACCTTAGTAAAGCATGGACACAATATTGATTTGTTTCACATGGAGGGAATATCTACAATCTGATAAAATCTTGCTTACTGACTTAAAATGAGCTTCTGAAGACTTTGATGACCAGAAAATTGGGTGTAATGGGGCAAAATATTTACATAGTAATACTGGATAAAATAAGAGAAATCCGAATGACTTTTACAAATTGCAAAAACCTCACCTTACTACATCCTTAAGACATGAGGAATTGGTTTCTGGTCTCCAAGACTTCAAAATGGCATCCGTTGCGATGGAAACAGAAAAAAGGCGGGAAAATGAAAGTGCTCAGAATTGAATGACCCTCAACAGACAGGTTGCCAACGATGTGTGGAAGTGGTTTTTAGCCCGGATTTCTAATTTGGGAGTTCGTTTGGGAGACTCTTGTATCAGCATCCTGATACAGTTACAAATTTTTATTATTAAGTCTCCCAAACGAAGTTGGGAGACTTATTGCTTTTGTTGCGTTTCTTATTATTAAGTCTCCCAAACGGAGTTTGGGGAGACTTATTGTTTTACTACTGTTTCTTATTATTATTATTATGGCTCCCAAACGAAGTTTGTGGAGACATATTG
>MJUU01045206.1:0-18050 GCA_002080025.1 Modiolus philippinarum
GATAAAACCATCATTGTTATATCGAGATCTTGGATTATTATATCGTTATCTCAATTTATTATAACGAAATCCCGATTTATTATATCGAGATCTCGGATTGTTATAACGTTATCTCGATTATACCAAAATTGTTATGTCGAGATCTCGGATAACTATAGGGCGTCCGCCACTTTTTGTGGTTGGGCCCTAATTACCATTACATGGTCAAAATAAAACTGGCTAAAGTTAGTCCAACTGCCTCCCCATTGAACGGTCAAACCATCATATTTTTTCATGCATATCTTAATACAATGGTCTTTCTGCGTATAAAGTTTCATTGAAATCCATTAATTGGTTCAGGAGGAGTTGCGCTTACAAGGTCAGTGTTCAAATCAGACCGGTTTAATAAGTTACAGTCCAATTGTCTCCCCTTGTTACCTTCCGACCATCATAAAATTTCTTCATACATATCTTCATATAGTGCCCCTAAATTATGTAAAGTTTTATTGAAATCCATTGAACGGTTTAGGAGGAGTTGTACTTACAAGACCAATGGACAGACGGACGGACAGACAGAGTGATTCCTATATACTCCCTCAAACTTTGTTTGCGGGGGCATAAAAACTGTTGCCTGAACCCTGTGTTCTATTTTTAGTAACATCTGCCATGTTATTAATATTTTCTTTTCAAAATGTGGAATCGTTGAAGCCAATATGCCAATGATCATTCATGTGAAGTATCATTGAAATCCCTTTAGCAATTTTAGTGAAATTTTTAAAAAGTTTACGATGACGACGGATGACAGACGATGGAAGCCAAGAGTTGACAATAGCTCACACTTGCCAGGTCAGCTAAAAATAGGACAATGAGATTTGCTCTAGCTGCCATTTTTTATTGCAATGAAAAAAGAGTAAGAGGAATTGTAGAGTTATTTCCACTGAGCATTCAAGCAAAGTTTTGCTAAAATCTGTCAAGTGATTTCAGATATGATGAAAACGTGAAAAGTTTACGATGAACGACAGACTTAATAGGAAAAGTTCACACTGGCTTTCAGTCAGTTGAGTAAAAATGTAGCCTTAAGACACGAAAGATTAGCTGTGCCAAGTTTGAAGTAAAACCTTTCAGTGGTATTTGTGAATATATTTTGGAAATGTTAATGACAGCGAAACACAACATACATGTACATCTAAAAGCACAAACGACCTTCAGCTAGGTAAGCTCAAAACTAGACATACTGTGAGCACGCTCACAAAAAAACCCACACTGATTAAAAAATTAACGTCCAATTATCCCCCTTGAAGCATTCTGACTATCAATATATTTTATCATGCATATCTACAAATAATCCTCTTCCTTTGTGAAATCTATTGATCATTCCAGATAGAGTTGTGATTACCATTTCAGTGTCAAAATAAAACTGGTTAATATGTTAAAGTACAATTGCCTCTCCTTGAAGGGTCAAACCATCATTTTATTTTTTTTTTTTTTTCATGCATATCTTAATGTAATGGTCTTTCTTTGTGTAAAGTTTCATTGAAATCCATTGATTGGTTCAGGAGGAGTTGTGCTTACAAGGTCAGTGTCCAATTATCTCCCCTTGTTGCATTCCGATCATCATTATATTTCTTCATGCATACCTTCATATAGTGCCCTTACTTTGTGTAAAGTTTTACTCAAATCCGTTTAATGATTAAGGAGGAGTTGCGCTTACAAAACCAATGGACAGACGGATGGGCAAATGGACAGATGGACGGACAGAGTGATCCCTTTATACCCCTTCAAACTTTGTTTGCGGAAATATAATAAATATTACAATATATCCTTAAATATCTTTAATTGAGGAAAAATTAACACGTGATGGCAAATATAATGAGATAGCGATGTAATATTCCGAGATTTCTATATAACAATGATAGTTTTATCGAGATAACGATATAATAATCCGAGATCTCGATAGAACAATATTGGTTTCATCGAGATAACGTTATAATAATCCGAGATCTCGATATAACAATATTGATTTTATCGAGATAACGTTATAAGAATCTGAGATCTCGATATAAGAAATTTTTTGGCTTTACTGTTAAAAATGCCAATTTTTGTAGTTTTTGCGCGTGGTCTATTGATTTTGACTCGAGTTATGTTCCTTTGGCCACAAATTTTTAGTTTTTCCCACTTTGAATGTGCTGCCATCTGACGTTAATTGATATACCTACATAGTAGCATTTTTGGCTTTCTATGTTGTGGAGAATTAACTGTTTTAAATCATTCTACATTTGATGTTTATTTTATGTATATATGTTTATCACACGTTACTTTCAATGACGACTAAGAAATTCTAAAGCTTAAAGAATCTAAAACAGATCCTTTTAGAAAAGGAATCCACATACAATTACACAAGCTTAATCATTATGTTTGTCTATTTAAAAGCCTTACAAAATATCTTAATTTGCGTAAGAAAGACAAAGTCATTTCTCAAGATATAGATCCTTTGTTTATAACAAAATTTGAAAATCCCTTAGATCGTAACTATTTCATTTGTAAGTTAAGGCATATTCTGCTCATCTCGTTGGATACGATTCAAATTCATACAACGGACATTCTTTTAGTTCAGGCAGTGGCACGAGCGGAGGTCAAGCGCTAATTGAGGACCACATGATCAAAACTTTAAACCGATGGTCGTCTGATTGGTATTGCAGATATATAAAAACCTCTAGAGATACTATTAAAAGAGGTCAACAAAATATGACTACTGTAAACGCGACTGTTTCAGACGAATAGAATGATGTCTTGTCTTATCAAAATGTACTTCTTTGTTTATTTTTTCACAGTTTTATAAGTGTACATGTACATAGATATGTTTTAATTAGAATAGATTACTGCATATTGTTCTTTGTATATTTTGTCACTGTTTTGTCGAAGGCATTCCAACATTTTCCCTTAAAACCTTAGGGAAACTCAGCTGATTCTCACCTGAGTTTTGGCCTATCATGAAATTTCAGAGATATGATTTTCAAATTTTGATATTTACCCCCCGAGATTTAAGTAAACTTTCATTATCATTCACTGTCAATTTAACAGTTGTATTGAAGCCTTGCTGTGCTTCTTGTAGCCACTGCTGTGCTGCATCTCTAAGGGACTAAGCTGTGCATACTAAAAGTCATGCCGTGCTTCTCAGAAGGAACCAATTCTGCTTTTCTTGCAGCCCAATGCTGCGCTGTATTATAATGATGCACGACTGGGAACCCTATGCCTTTGTTGCATTGACGGTAGTACCACTGCTGCAAAGTTCTATCGATAAATTTTGTGGCAGAGGTTGGACATAATTTTATGAATCAGCTGAGATGAAATTTCCCAAGGGCAAATGAAATGTAATTAATCTTGTATGTATTTAAACACATTCAAATAATAAGCTTTTATATCATATTTTTCTTCATCAACAGAGCCTCACATATGTAAATATCCGAATGGGCATGATGTATCTTGGTTCTATAATGTATATGCCAGAGTTTGTTTTTCCACTTTTATTTACTGCAGGCGCGTGTATGACCCTGTTTCGTCTCTTTGTGGTTTACTTCCAGTTGTTTTATCAGGCGTCAACATGTGTGTATGGTGTAAATGCTAACGTGAGAATTACCATTCAGGATATTGGTTTCATAAAGAGATAGGTATTCCAATGATAGTGAAAGCATATGGAACTAACAAACTTTATCAACCATCCTTGTTTATGAATGAATAAGTAGGTGATCATTGTCTTCCGAGGATTTTACAGTTCAAGATGTATGAAGGAATAAATGGGAGCTATAAGTGTACATTGCTTCACGAGTGGCATTCAAAGCGAAGGCGGAGCCTGAGACTTTGATGACCACGAGTGAAGCAATGAACTTATACCTTAGTGTCTGAGGAATTTTTCATGTGGCACTAATGTGGTGTTCCTCTAGGTTATCCTAACTTAACATATGTTTCCTTACTTGAGAAATTACTGATGGCAATAAATTAATGAATAAAATTAAATTATTTTACACTTTCTCCTACATAATGCTGTCTTAATAAATCTAGCATAATTATTTCTCTTTGTGTCAGTGTATTACATATAGTTGAGACATGCTTTGGAACCAATAGTGACTTGGAAACAAATGTTGAGAATTATTCATCCAGTTGCATTTGTTTATTTCATGTGGTGATTGTGGCGTTTCTCTAGGTCATCTTTAGTTAACATAAGTTTTTTTTTTACTTGAGAAAATACTGCAGACAATTATTTTAATTACTCCATTGATAAAAGAAACAAATTATTTTCAACACTTTCTCCAACATAATGCTGTCTAAATAAAAAATCTAGCATTGTGACTTTCTTTGAACGAGTGTTTCCATCCAAGTTTATGAAACCTTTGTTACAAAAACAGGATAACAGTAAACATTTACAATGGCCGGGAACTACAATCACATACTACAATTTACTAACGAACTGTACTAGAAAACAATGATGAAAACAAGAAACAAACATAAGAATGAAGCAGAAGGAAATTAATTGTCATTTTAAGAAGAAAATTCATCAAGTTGCATTTGTTTCTTCCATCAAAATATTTGTTGTCATTTCCTGAAACCTGTAACATAATACTCACAGATTTTCACTGTAAAAATGAAATGCCAGGGGCGTTGTAAAAGTTAAAATGAAGCTGCTTATAATTGGATATTAACCAATTTTCAGTATCATTGAAAATGAAACCCAATACGAACTAAGTTATAAGTGAATATCATTTGTCATTGCGCTTTTATTGCAAAAATTGACGTACATAACAGCAGTTCGCACATATTGTTTGTTAAGGCCGTTTTAAGAAACGCGCCTGTGTTCCGAATTTCGCTGTAGCAAATTCAAATAAATGTGTATTAGCTTGATTCAAAGGTAATTCCGATGCCGAAATCATTCCAAGTATACAGTAATCAACGTTTCACTATCACTACACCTAAAAGATGCAGTATTGGTTGGATACAACATCAAGATGTAACTTTGAGTTGATTAAAATATTTTTATTGTAATCGCCAGCTTTTTATCTAGACAGCTGGAAAAAGAAAGAGAATATTACTGTCTAAAATCATCCTTGATATCATCGGAAAAAAAACATCAGTACTAAATTAAATCTTTTATTTTAATATTTTTCTTTCTTTTGTACACCTGCAAAATAAAATATTTTATATTAAACATTCGGTACTAAATAGCAATTAACATATCAAGCTAACATTCGCAAGCAGCGAAAACTTTACTGAGTACACAACCCAAAAGAAAGAATTGTTTTTTCAGGGTTGTTTTAATCTTAAATATCCCATATTATTGTAGGGTGCCCGAGGTCCAAAAAGATGCTAAGTTTTCGAGTTTGGGTTAACAGAATCACACGGCTTAATGATAAAACAACTATTAAATTTTATATTTTTAGCTGTCGTATAAAGTGCCTGTGGTCAAGATTTCTTTTGTTCTCCTTTTTAAGGGAACCCTCTAACAAATGATGAGATATGGTATCTTTAAAGTTATAGAAAATAATTGTACTCTCTTTTATCCTTATAAAAAACTATTTACGCGAAAGTCAAGACCTGAAATATTTATTTGAACCATAGAATACAAGTAATGTTTAACTTGTTTTTATAATTTATCGGTATTTATGTCCGGAAAAATTTGAGTTTTAATTAAAGACAGTTTCATTGAATGCGAAATAACTATGGTTTATTTCTTAAATATTCAACTTGAACGAAAATACAAATACATAATGTACAAATGCTCCAAAAATCATTGATAAAATGTCCACCGTTACAGAGAAATCAACAAATAATTAAAAGTCAAAATCTGCGTAAAACTTTCAAATTTTAAGTGATATTAAACTACACAAATTGACAAAGTTCTTTGGGTGTACAAAGAAGGATAACTCTATTTTTTTCTTGTCAAAAGTACTTGACAGGCCCAAGTCTAGTGAATCTATTGACAATTTTACATTACTTGAGTTTGGTAATTCAAAGCACATATATTTATTTTCACGTCTAAAATTACTTTTCCATACCATTCTAGATAATAAAATACGATTATGTTTCAATAGGAATGGTCTTGCCCAGTTTAATGTCAGCATGTGTTGGGGAGGGGGGTTGACTTGATTATACTAATAACAAAAGTACGATTTATATCGCCTAAACTTAGTTTACTGTAAACTTATTAATTTTCGCGGTGTACTAATTTTTGCTCCTTTCGCGGTTGACTCTGGAACGCGAAAATAATACCCATGAAAATACGTTTTTGTGTAGAAAAGGCCTATTTAACATTGAAAATCGTGAAAATTGATACCTGCAAATATGTCAATGTTTCAAAACTGCTAAATAAAATAGGCATCCGCGAAAATTAATACGTTTACAGTATTTATTAAGGGGTTAGGCTTAAAATTGGCTTTTAGTTTTCCTTTAAAGAATTGTTTTATTAAAATTTGAAATTTACAGTACTTTCTACCCTAATATTATGGAGGTGCAAATATTTAATATGACTGGCCTTTAAAACCAAATGCCAACTTTGAAACTCGTTGAATAAAGACAAAAGAAAAGTCATTACGAAAAGTAAAACAGAAGAACTACCCTTAATTAAATTTACAAAAATATTCAAATTTTGTTGCAGTTTTATTTTTGAAATGAAGGTTACTCCAAGTTGCATCAAAATTTCACAATTTAAGGAGCTAGACTTTGACCCCACTTAAAATAAAATGTGGCCATAGCCAATAACTACGACATCGTCATTTCGATGCGCCATGATATCTTCTTTCAAAATATGTATAATATAGGTGTGTGTTATTCCGTTAATCCAAAATCGGAAAATTCGTCTCTTTGGTACCCTACTACTATGTGTTGCTCGTTCATTCATCTTCATAAGGATCTTCCCGAAAGCAGGGAGGGTACATAACGCAAACAAAAATGAATTGTGATTCAGGACTTGCCGTATAACAACATGAGACAATTGAACGAGCTATACATAGTATGGGATTTTCCCGAAACAATCCTGAAAACAATGTTGCATCCACTGGCCTGTGTAATGAAAGATACATCTTAGGATGGTCTTACTTCCAATTTTCTTCCTAAACCATAACTTAGGACCATCCTAAGACATATCTTAGGACAAAGATGTGTCTTAAGACCATTATAAGATAAATCTTATCTAAGACAACATTCATTAAACAGGCCCCAGGATTGAACACATGAGGACCAACAAAGTTTTGATTTTTCTACTAAAATGTTAAAAATATAACAACATTAACACATTGGAATTCACACATTTGGCTTTTATATTTTTTCTGACAAAACGTTATTTTGAAAGATGGGTCAAGGAGTGCTCGCCGCTGAACTGTCGGCTAGCTCAAGGAGCCTATTCTGCTGGTACAACTGTGCAGTGCTACAAAAGAAAAATCGAACTGATACTTCCAGAAGGGTTTGGTAAAGAATCATGATGTTTTTCAGTTGACATCAGCATTATCAGTGAGAGGCCAGTATGCAAGTCCCAACTTATCACTTTATCTGAGTTTAATTTGAGTTTAAATGAAAAGTTTTCTCTGAATAAGAAGACTGCAGAAAAACAAGTGACTGTATCTTAAACTTGAAAACAGTATGTGACTAAATTTCTCTTTCCCACCTGAACTAATACAGATGGGCCTTTTTATCGTTTATTTCGTTTCTAGCTTTTGAGGAATACTCTTAGTAACAGTGATTTTTCACTTTTACTTGGTATTGGTTAACCCCCGCCACCTATTGGCAAATGGATGGATTATGCAGTAAATGATTTTTTTACCATTTTTCATGAGTATTTACTCATCTTTTTGGGAGCGATTAATTTTTGAAAAATGGACTTTCGCACTAACTGCACAGGTAAATTACCTATGTATCAGGAGTTGTCGCACTTTGGTCGAATTTTCGCAATAGTTGCTGACTTAATTTATATTGCTACACTATTGTTACTGTCAATCAAAAAGTTCAATCACGATTGTTGACGGTTAGATAGAGATCGAGTGTCTATCTCATATATGAAGATTTATACCTTTCAATAGATCCCAATTTATAAGTGATTCGCAAAATACAAAATTTGACATTTACTTTCAGTCATGACGCGACGGCAAATGATGTATATGATGTCAGTTATAGTTTAACATCAGTTTCAAATTGATACTGAAACCATTCAATAATGTAATAACTTAATTAATCTTGAATTTTAACTGTCATTTAAAACGTTGACAAACGTCATATTGAAAATATTATAAAAAAGGCCGACATTTATCACAAGCTCATGAAAACTTGAAATTAATACGTCAAGATGAATATATCATCAAAGTATACATCCTTAGGTATACTTACCCATTCTAAGAAATTTTCCTCTTTTACGGCAACCCCAATTCTGCTATTCCTTTTTTTGAATATCTTACAGAGTTGTCAGAAATTCTTTTTCCATACCTAAAACTTCCTGCCTGTCTTCTCATTCTTGAGGCTAAAATTAACATAACTTCCTCTTAAGTTTCTGTTTGCTGAGAAAGATAACTATGGCAACAATGCAATTTCGATTATTTCTGATGGTGCGGTGTGATTTGTAAAGCTGTAGCATTGTGTATTGTTTAGAGAACAGGGAAGCTCATTATCCTTTGAAAAGATAAACCATAGTTGAACATGTCTATTTTAACTCACTGGGGAGTGACATCATTTGCGTTCTCCTGTTATGCATGCATCACCTGGCATATCAAAAATTATTTTCAAGCCCGGAACATGTCAAATCTAATGGTTTAGATGAAACGATTCAATGCAAGGCAAATGTGTAAATTCACTCTCGGGTTGCCAGAATGATTAAACAAGACAAGTCTTTGCGTAATATTTACTGTATGAAATGCTTTATCTTTAATGAAAATTTTAATGCAACGTTTATGTAACGGAAGTTTTGATTGATAAAAACTGACCGTCAATTCCAATATCTACAGACCTGGGACAGAGTAGGTTCCCTGTTTAGTCTGGTTCCTTTTATAATAGCAAATAAAACAAGCAAAAATACAACATGAGACCGTTGATTGCATTAGAATCGCAATAACAGTAAATTATTTGAATAACAGTCCATTGTTTGGATACCCGAGGACGTCAATCTTGATTTGACGGTCAAAATGTCCGTTTACTACAGGCTCAGCTAAGCGTCGCCTGTTGACTGCATTTTCACAGTCAAATCTACGATTGACGCCCTGGGGTATCCAAATAATAAACTGTTATTGCTTAAGTGTCTTGAATCATCAGTTGATTTTTTACCATTGGTAATTTTACATCTGTTCAAAAGATAATTAAAACTGGAGACATTCACATCAGAGTAATTTGGTGTTCAAGTGTAGATATATCAATTAATACTAGATGGCAGTACAATCAAAATTGAAAAACTGAAATTATGTAGCCAAAGGAACTCTAGTCATAATTAAAAAACCACGCGCAAAATCTATTACAATTTTCATTTTCAACAGTAAATCCTAAAAATTCCAAAGGTCCTATTGGTATGAAACTTGCACTGCAAATATGTTTATTATCAATCTTTTATGTGTTAGATGGGTCTTAGTGGGTTCCCAACTTAACCTGCTGAAAACGCGATTTTGTTGAAAATTGTCCACATATGATTTCATTAAAAATCTGGCATTTTTTAATCCAATCAGTAAAAAAAAACATAATGCAGAAAAATGTTTACGTTCTCAAATTTAATATTCTATCCACAGTAACCATCTAAAGATATCATTTCACAGTAACTTCTTTATTTTGTTATTCACAACACAAATACCAATTAAAACAAAAAGTCACAACTTTTTTTTCAAAACGTTTTGTCCGGAGAGTTATCTTACCTGATTCTTTACTGATATACCTATTAAGTGATACAAACCTCTTTTGCCAAATCTAATAATATCTTCATCTTGTCTTTTATCAAGTAGAGATTCCCTCTTCCCTCTAAATATATCTGGTCTTTTCTCCCTGCTTTTGTCTTCACCATTACATCCATCAAAACAGAGCAAAAACGCAAACAATACAATACTTAACACCCAGATGTTTGCCATGTTCAGTTTTCTGCATGCATATATCAGATATGGATCGGAATAAATGCGAATTTATATATACTTTGCATGGATACCCGAAGCCAGACACACTCGTGAACTTATTTCTTCCTGTTGGAAATATTGCATTGCTAATTGATTATATTACCGACATAGGTCATCTCACCAGGGTAAATAACAACAATATTTGTGCAAAATTTTGAAATCGATTATTCATTTTGAACACTTCATTTAAGTCTTTTTTAAAAAACATTTTATATTACAAGCTGTTATCATGTTAATATTATAGATTCAGATTCACATTTGTATTAAAGTCCACCACTTATACCAGATTTTAAAACAAATATATATATAAAATATTACAAGTACCATTCTAAAAAGAATCATGTGAGACTATAAATAAATGAAACAAATGAGGGTCCTTATGGGGGGGAGGTTCTAGGAATCAAATAATCATTAAAGTTTTGCCTTGGTAATCAAATAATCATTAAATTTTTACCTTTGTAATCAATAAATTTTTGGATTAGTAATAAAAAAATATATAAAAATGCAAGCTTATAATCAAACAATCATTAAATAAATGCTATCGTAATCAAATAATCATTAAAAAATACCATGATAATCAGGTAATAAGGAAACCCATGACGGGCCTCACAAATCATTTACTAATTAATGGATTTGTATGTATCAGTATTTTGTTTAACATACTCGGCTTCTTAATTAGTCTGGATTAGACATATTTTTGAACGTTTCACTTCACTTTCTTCGCCACTGAATGTAAAACACGTTAAGCACTGGAAAACAAAAAAAAAGTATACATTTTGAGCATTCATTTTTCTGCTCAAACCCAAGGACTTCTTTAGTTAACAATGGGAATATGTGATCGGGCGTCTTGATTTGATGTGCGTAATTCTCAAAGTTTACCTTAATCGGAGCCACGATGTTATATTGTGGACTTATGTCATATCAAAGCAATATCATTTACAAAGCGCTTAATTAAAAAATTGTCCTTTCAAACTTACTGATCCGTTGAACAAACTTATTCATAAAGGATATAAATACAGCATTTTCGTTAAACCTTTACCTCTTGTCCTTATTGGCAAAATATTGATCAGCTCTCAATGCGTAACTAAATGAAATTATTTAGTATTCGGCGTTGCACGATATCATGTTCTTCTTTCATGTTTACTGATATCTATTTAGAAGTATTTCAGTTGAAGTTTCATATGTTAGTAGGCTTGATATCAAAGTCAACGGAAGTTATACCCTTAGCTAGCTGTCAGTCACTGCGAGTATTTTCAGGACAGTACCCGTATGTATAGGCCTTTTCAAAAAATCATTTGGTCCGCCCTTCAGTTTCGACATTTAATTACAAATAAACAGATCCAGTTATCAACCCAACACTGAAAGTGTTGTTCATCCTGAACACAGTTCATAGAACTGTTCATAATTAGATAACAATATCATTGTTTACTGTGGTCTACTGTGACACTGCACTAATTTTGTTACATCTAAAATATATTCAGGGTTTAAGTTGTGAATTGTTAGCCATCCATACGAGTGATAACCGGAAGCGAAGAGTTTTTGTACCTCCATTTGATGGGAGAGTTCATATCAAGGAAACGATACAAATGTAACAACACGTTTTGAAATGGGCTATTGTCTTCATGTTTTCTCTTCTTCATTGTAAAGATACTCGTTTTGATAAGTTGAACTTTTTTCCAGTTTGATTTTTACTGTGAGTCTTTTTGTGTTTTTAATTTTTAAGCCATTCACCACAAATAGGGAAGGTTTGGAACCAAGAAAACGAGTTAAACCGCACCGCAATTTTTGCATCTGTCCCAAGTCAGGAATATATTTGTCATTGGCTTGTCCTTGTTTATTTATAAAAAAAAGTTGTCGATGAAGGGTAGGTAGGCAGAAAACCGAATAGGCCTGTATAACTTTCAATAAATTGGTAATTGAATACAGAGGAAATAACACAGAAATAAGTCAATCGAAATTATACGGAGAAGACAAATGGTGACGACATTACAAAGATACAGCAAAGAAGCAGACGTGAATATCAACACTACATAAATAAAGCTATAGCAGTGTGAACCCTTAAAAAAGGAGGTGTCATCAAGTGCTTCAAAAGAGTACGTATGATTGGTTACACACAGAACACGGTCACGCTGCCTTTTTTGAAGTCGTAGTCGGTGTATGTGTGTTCTCATTCGTGAGTTCGTCAACATCATAACGATCTGTCAAACCACAATGACCACCGTATAATTTCTATACCTACAATTTCAACACTGTTTACAGAATTATTGTACATATGGCAGACACGACAACAATGAATGTGTAGTAAATGTAGACGCCATATGTCGGAGTTTTGGGAATAATTGAACAAAAACGGGAACTTTACTATCGAATAGTCGAACATATCACGCTTGTGGTGAGAGTTTGCTTTGAAGCGTCAGAATTGTTAACATAAAAGATCAAGAGTAGATAACAACAGATGTTTTATTCATTTTCAAAACAATGGTCAAGTCCCTGAGATACCTGATTTGTGTTGGACATTTAATAAAGCATGTAAGGTTTCAAGAGTCTGGAAAAAAATAGCAATTAATTAAATCAAAATACATGGTATGAACATCTAAAGCCAGTAGTCAGCAAGTGAAGCAGACTCATTTGAGCTGTCATGCTGCCAATTCTCCTATTAGGTAGTAATATCAGTAAAGAAAGTGCCAATTTATCTGCTTCGGCAAATGCGCGACAACTCTTTTACCTGTGTAGTATGTGCAAAACGCCAGTTTTCAAAAATTAATCGCTCGCAAAAAGATAAATAAGTACTCATGAAACTTGGTAGAAAAATCAGTCAAAGAATAATCTACCGATTTGCTAGTAGGTGGCGAATGGGGGTTTAGCCGATATCAAGTAAAAGTGAAAAAAAACACGTTTTTTTTCTTCAACGACTCGATACAAATTAAGCAATAAAAAGCCTTTTCTGAATTATTTCAGGTGAAAAGAGGAAATTTAGACACATACTGTTTTCAAGTTTAAGATACGGTGTCTTGTTTTTACGAAGTCCTCTAAATAGTTAATTGATTAAACAGTTCTTATTGCATAGAGTTGTCGAACATGAATCTCTATTGTGATTCTTGAAGATAATTAGGGGTAATAACAAAATAACCGAACGGAGTTGTCGGAGTCCATGAGACAAAACAGACAAATCAGGTGTAAACCAACGGGGAAAAGTCGACCACAACGGTCTTGACTTGATACAGGCAATTCAAAAGAAATGATGGGTTAGACCGGTATTACAGGGCATCAAAGAGGAATTTACTGGTATCAACAACAACAATTGCTATTGAGAAATAAAAAAGAGGTTAAGAAAGATCTGTTGGGTTTCTGATTAGTAAATTGCTATTCTCTAACCCTAAGCTAAATATAAGTTTTGTTTGAGCAGCCAAATTATCAACGAAACCGACCTATAACAGAGGCTTGACACTGGTTTCTTCACCGATTTGCTCCTGCATCTAGTAATTGTCATTATTCTTGTTTATTAGAAAATCAAATGTATAATTTTTCAAGTAAAACGATTTCAATGTATTCTCTAAAGATACTTGCATGGACCCAAAATTATCGCTTTTTGATAGATACTGACTTGATTTAATCATTTGCAGAAATAGACAAGAATAACAAAACGATAAAATGCGATGAATTCATAGAAAAAAGAAGGGAAACGGGGAATGTGTCAAAGAGACAACTACCCAAAGTGGAGTAATAACAACTCAAAGCCACCATAAGATCTTCAATGAACGGTGAGAAAACCCCGCAACCAACGGCAGGTCGGAGTCGGCCCCTGAACAAAGAGCAATCAAGTCCAGCGAAATAAACATCATCCTAGACTCCTATAGACATAGAGTAAACTAACTAGAAAAAGGACAAGACACACAAAGGCTTAATAAATTCCTGACTTAGGACAGGTGCAAACTAGTTTTATTGGATCCAAACTTCCCCCTACAGCCAATGTGATAAATAAAAAAACAATCGTAACAACAGTAAAATTCAGTTAGCAACAGGACTGAGTCAATTGTGAAAAATGAAACTGAAAGAACTAAATATACGGACAAAACATGAAATCACAAGAGACTACTAACAGTTAACTGACATGCCAGCTCCAGACCCATCACCAACTGACAAAGTAAGTTATGTACCCTCAGTATACAGCTTCCACCAAGATCCCTGCCTGTGAGGAGTTTAGAATAAAGATTTCATGTATATACCGGAATACATAACCCGTGTCCATGCAATACAGATTTTGGAAATTTAGAATGTGTTTAGTTAAATTGCAAAGACCCTATCAAAAAATCAATGTTAATACCAAAGAAGGCCATACGTAATGACTTGACGACAATACCGTAATTATAACCCTTGTGAATTAGACGATTTAAAGGTTTTATAAGTTTGTGAGGCGAGTTTAAGTATTTTTTACTCTTATGTAAAACATTACCGTAAAATCAGGGATGTGAAATACCAGCCTTAATCCCTCAGTATTACAGGGATTTTAAAATTACAATTTTACTCAGATTTTCCAAAACAAATCCTACACTGTTGTCATGTGTCATTTGCTGCTTGTATTGTATCAATACTAAAACACAAATTTGTTTTAATGCCTTAAAGACACAATAACTATATACAGTTGCTGAAATTGCAATAACAAGATCGGGAAATATTTTTTCATCGTGATTAATAGAAAAATAATAACATTATCAAAGGTTATGTGTTAACGGCATTTTAGCAATAAAAGTGATAAATTACTGGCGTTACAAGTTCATTTATTACTTAGAGGTATTCGTGCATTGATATAATATAGGTACATTTTGTACTCCAACGAAGACTTTTGTAACCAAAGTTTGATAATATATCAATTTTCATTGCACAAATACATAATGTTGTGATTGTGCATGAAGACGCACATTACGTTTTTTATTTAAACTACAACCCATACTTTTCAACTACGAAGTTTCAAATAGATTCATGAAGACACGTAGGTGTACAGCAATTTTAACTTTTACTTGTTTTTGCAATTTTCTTGAATTTTCATCGTAGTTTATCTGAGTTAGTGGCCAAAGCGCCGTAACTCGAAATTATTTGGAACCAGTTTTTCTTAAGCTTTTAATAGGACTGGTAAATGAGAAGAAAACCAATACCGGAAGTGCACAAATTGCATTTTTTAATTACTTTAATCAATCCTTAATCTTAATTTTTCGGAGATTGAAAGTTTACTTTCTTATTATGAAAGCAGATAACTATTTTTTTGCACTGTTATATTCCTTGAATGCGAACACTCAATTTTTTCGTTGGAGTACCTATCTTATACATGAAGTTTTTGTAGTATAGCCACATATGTATACAAAACATATAGCCTAATTAAAAATAAATTAAAGTTTTTTTAACGGACTCATATTAAATGATTTCAATCTTTTTTTAAGGAATATAAAACATTATTTGTGAAGTGACGAATGTTGAATAAACAACCGAGAATATTGTAAATTTTACGTCTTACAGCGCAGCCGAAATGCTTATAGAGATCAACACGTGCACGAAAAAGGATCTAAATGACAAATCAACTTAAAATAACCAAAGGAAGGAGCTTTGCAATAGGGAGATACTTCTTAGTTTTTAAATCATTTTTTAAATGTAGTAATTGCAAGTGCCCTAAGGGATTTGGTTTCAGGAACATAACTGACATATTAGTAATAAACAGCTTAAACAACAAAGAATAAGCAAAGGACTTTAATTTTTTGAGCAGTTAATATTCCCTTCTGTGTTGTCTGTTGTTGCAATGAACTTGTGTGGATTCATATTACTGAGATAGGTTTAATTTTGCTTCTTTTATTATTCTTCTACAAGGGACCGACTATTTAACTTGACGGGGTTGGCTATGGTGTTTTCTAAAAAAAATATTTTGGAGCTGATTTTATGTGAAAAAAATATTTTGGCTGCCAAAATGATGAAAAATAATTTCTGTTTTACAAATGAGAACAGGTATCTTTGGGTAGATCCAGAGTTTGTTACCGGACTGACTAACACCGACTGTGACAAAATCGGACTTTTCACCGGCAAAGTGACGGGTGCCACGCGTGGAGCAGATCATGCTTACCCTTCCGGAACACCTGATGATACTCCCGGTTTTTAGTGGTAGTTCACACTGTCAGTGCTTTAGTTTTTAGTGTTGTCTTGTGACTACAATGTCGTCTTTGAGTTTTGTATTCGTTGATAATGTTTGTGATACCGATTTGTCCTTGTTATATTGTCCGAATTTTAAATATATACATAGGGTTTGGGTACCCATAAACCGGTTTAACCCTACCGCTGGCTTTTGCTGGTGCTGGTACCAAGTCCGGCTATCCCGAGTTCCTATCGTTATTTATGTTTGTCTCTTGTTTTCATTATTGTTTTTCTGGTGCAGTTTGCTTGTAGATTGTGGCATGTGATTGTAGTTCCTGGCCATTGTACGTGTTTGCTGTTTTCCTGTTATTGTAATAATAGAACCTATTCAAACTGTCATCTTGGTAGTGTTTGAGGGTTAGAATACCATTTATTTTAATTGGTTTGTCTAAGGGTTTGAAAATGACTTTAACCAATCAGTCACAAAGCAGATCTTCAACACCATATTGTTTACTGGCTGTGTGACGGGTGTCATGCGTGGAGCAGATCATGCTTACCCTTCCGGAGCACCTGATGATACCTCAGTTTGTATAAGGGTTCACACTGCTAGTGCTTTAGTTTTGTGGCGTTTTTGTTCATTTTTGTTTGTTTGTTATGTCTTTGTCATACTGTCTCAATTCGTGTTGCTGTGAATTTCCGTGAATTTTGATTTATGATTTTAGAATTTCCCCTTTCCTCGTTCTTGCTTCGGTATTCGTTTGCCCATGTATTCTGAAGGAGACTTTCTGCCGAAAAAAATAATGTTAATTTTGAAAAAAAATATTTTGAAAAAAATAAATCATTTTTTTTCGTGCGAATCGCGAAAAAAAATTTTTCTGTCCAGAAAAAAACCAAAACCCCAACCCTTCAGGTTAAATGGTCGGTCCCTAACGTTTCCTTTTGTTACATTTAAATTTGGCAACATTTGTTTTTCATGTGTACGTGCCGTCAACAAAAAATAAAATGCAAGCAGAAATGGCGGTAGAGAAAATTAGAAAAATGAATAGCACAACTATAGATCTTTATGTAAATGAGATATATTGACTTTGTTTTTCACCTCGAAAAAAAAGAGAAAAATCCGATTACTTACGAGATAATTTTCTGCATATTATTTAAAGAATTAAAAACATTTTTTTGAATATACTAAAATATCACAATTGTGAAAATCCCAAATCTATAGGGGAAAATGATGCAAAAAAAACAATGCTTTATTATGAGAATGTATAAATAATACGGATGTAAAAATCAAATCGTTGAAGCCTCTGATTCTATAAACAATACAAACACAAAAACTAATGCTTTAATCATTCTGAATCTAAAAATCAATGCTTTTATCATTCTGATTCTATAAATATTTAGAATTAAAATTTAATGATTAAATCAGTCTGTGTCTATAAACAATAAGAATGTAAAAATCAATGTTCATTTTCTTAATCTTTTTGATACCATTTGTAAAAATCAGTGCTTTAATAATTAGGCAATCTTAAATTAATTCTACGTTTAACGTCACTCGCCTTCGTAGGTTTTGAAAATTCTTGAAAATAAAAAAAAAAATAAAAAAAATAAAAACAACAATTTGAAACATCTACACATTTTTGGGTTGAGGTTATGATCCTTCACTAATTTAGCAGTGGGATATGGAACTGATGAAAGACTTGCAAAAGAAACTGGAATAAAAAGTTTTATGGCAGTCAAGAATTTAAATTAAAAGTGTGAAATCTGTATAAAGCATATCTATGCATTTAAATTTGTAAAAGATAAATGCAAATGTTTTTTTTTTTTTTTTTTTTTTTTTTT
>MJUU01045206.1:18152-46245 GCA_002080025.1 Modiolus philippinarum
TGTTTTAATCATTCTCAATCTATAGAGGATAAGAAATGTAAATAGCAATGCTTTCAGAATCAATTTTGGAAATATTGAATATTATTTCGTTACTTTTGTTTCATTGTGAAAGAAAAAATTTACTGAAAGGATAAAACCCAATTTGTACATGCTAAAATATAGTGATTGAAGTCACCAAGGCAGCTACACAGCTCATAAATTACTCATACATTGTAGTAAGTTAAAAAGCCCTATCTACTTTTTTTGTAGAAGTAATGCTATAGACGTCAATAATGATTTTATGCGAATTCAGAATCTGATGTGAACGAAGATGGTCTAACGATTGGCACTGTGCCAAAGAATACAAAGAGTTCAAGGTTCGAATCTGTTATCAATGGATCGAAGCAAAATTCTATCTTTCTGTTAGATAATTTTCAGAATCTTTATTGAAACTGCATTAATGGAATAAAACTATGGTTATGTATATAAATTGTTTCATATCATCCAGCATTCTATTCAACGTTTATATTTGGCAGGCGTTTTTGTGCTACAAAATAGACCTGTTTGTATACTTAAGATACTCATTAAAATTTATATGCAAGTATATTGTCTGAATATCCGAGAAAAGTTCGCAATTAAAAATGATATCATATTTAAAACTTGAATCAGAATGATATACAAACTTGATTGTTTGGCAAGATAAAGTAAAAAATGTAAAAGATAAAGCTATATCGTAAGTAAAAAGTTTTACTTTCTGACTTATATCTAACAAAACTTGTGAGACTTGATTTTAAAACTCTAAGCTTTGCAACACTAGGTTTAAAAGTTAAATCAGATAAAAACTGTTTTCGAACATAACGTTGTTTTCAACACGTCTGTGAAAGTATTTTACCATGCATTTGGCCTTTGTATTGGTATAGGTTTCGCTTCCTTTTCTAAAGGTTCTATTTTCTTTTTCTTTTCATCTCTGTAACAGCTGAAATGAAACATGTATTTACAAGTCATATTGCTGGCATAAATCCCATTTTTATTACATTATGAAACAAAAAAAAAACTTGATATCAAATACGGTTGCATGTAGTTCAGCTAGTGCCGTCACTTTTTGTCTGTCGTCGACTAGTCTTTTCGTGCTTCACATATTCAACTCTCCTCTGAAATCACTTTTTGAAAGAGTATTATATAACATTTTGTCGATTTTTTCGCAAAAATATATTTCAATCAAAACCAATCGCCATTTTGAGACCAATAGATGCAAATGAACATTGATGTTTGTCGGATTTCGCCGTGATTTAAACAAAACTATGTAATAAGAAGTGAAAATAATTATTTACAATGCAGAGACAGTTATATTGAAATATATTGTACTCGACTGTGGCACCATTCCACCTAACCTCCTTAAAAATAAATTCTTCAATAATAACATTTGTAAGGATTATTAAAATGTCGTTTTGACAAAAAAATAATCTAAATTTTATGTTTAGGAAAAAAAATTTAACTCAAGAAAAATAAAATTAGATTAAAACAATTTAATGTCAAAAGGGTAATTCTTCTTGCTGAATTATTCTAAAAGTATTAACTGAAGTTATTTTACTCCCTAAATGCATAAAAACACATACCAATCGGCAATTGACAGGCTTTCTGCTGGTATTTTAATGCTTTTTGTTGGATTAAATTTATTTTATTGTTCAAATCACAAAGTTATTCCATCTTACAAAGGTCCTCTCTGTATTATTATTATTGTAAGTTACAAATAATACTTCTTTAATTCTGCACCAAAGACAATACGTTTTAATCTGGATATGGGATGTTGTCTCCTTGACATTTACCCCATTTCCTTTCTTTTTCATATCAACACTTTTTAGTAGACATTCATTTACATTTTTTTTACAAATTAATATGAATTTAATTACAAACTGGAACATCTAGGTAGTACAAAATACTAACAAGAAGCTCTCAAGAGCCTGTATCGCTCACCTGGACTCTGGCTTAACTGGCAGTATTTGTTAACTGATCTAAATTAAACCATGTTTCAATTTTGCCAAGTGGTTTCAGCAGACAAGAATTCGGCTCAAGTTTGGTTCTTATTTCTGCAGGGAACAACCAAGGACTTGTGGCCAAGTTTGGTTCCAACTGGCTAAGCCGTTGCAGTGAAAAGGATCTTTGAATGTGTTTTCCCATATTGTCCAATGTTCAACTATGCATATTGCTGGTATCCATCTTGGATATATCGCCTGACATGGAAACACATTTTTTGTAGGGGAACAGCTAAGGACTCTTGGTGCAAAGTTTGGTTCCAACTGTATCAACAGTTTCAGAGGAGATCTTTGAATGTGTTTTCCTATAGGGTCCCATTCTAAAACAATGTTTCCCGCCGTTGGCCATCTTGGATATAGTACAGACCTGAAAAACACCTTTTTGTAGGAACCACCTCAGGACTACTGTGGCCAAGTTTGGTTCCAGTTGGCTCAACAGTTTCAGAGGAGAAGATCTTTGAATGTGTTTTCCCATATGGTCCAATGCTAAAACAATGTTACAAGCTGGCGGCCATCTTGGATATAGCGCGAACCTAAAATCACCTTTTTATAGAGGGTCTCCTAAGGACTATTGTAGCCAAGTTTGGTTCCAACTGTTTCAGCAGTTTCAGAGGAGAAGATCTTTGAATGTATTTTACTATAGGGTCCAATGTTTAAACAACTTTTCCTGCTGGCGGCCATCTTCGATAAAGCGCTTGACATGAAAAACACCTTTTTTGTAGGGGACCACCTAAGAACTATTGTGACCAAGTTTGGTTGCAACTGGCTCAGCAGTTTCAGAGGAGAGCATCTTTGAATGTGTTTTACCAGAGGGTCCAATGTTAAAACAATGTTTCTCACTGGCGGCCATCTTAGATATAGCGCAGACATGAAAAACACCTTTTTGAAGGGGACCATCTAAGGACTATTCAAGTCAAGTTTGGTTCCAATTGGCTCAGCAGTCTCAGAGGAGAAAATCTTTGAATCTGTTTTCCCATAGGGTCCAATGTTAAAAGTGTTTCCCGCTGGCGGCCATCTTGGATATAGCACAGACCTGAAAAACATCATTTCTGTCGGGGATCACCTAAGGAATATTGTGGCCAAGTTTGGTTCCAATAGACTCAGCAGTTCCAGAGGTGAAGATCTTTGAATTTGTGTTCCCATAGAGTTCAATGTTAAAACAATGTTTCCCGCTGGCGGCCATCTTGGATATAGCGCTGACCTGAAAAACACCTTTTTTGTAGGGACCACCTAAGGACTATTTTACCAAGTTTGGTTCCAACTGGCTCAGCAGTTTCAGAGGAGAAGATCTTTGAATGTGTTTTCCCATAGGGTTCAATTTTAAAACAATGTTTCCTGCTGGCGGCCATCTTGGATATCTCACGGTCCTGAAAACACCTTTTTTGTAAGACACCATCACAAGACTATTGTCGCCAAGTTTGGTTTCAGTTGGCTAAGTAGTTTCAGGGGAGAAGATCTTTGAATGTGTTTTCCTATAGGGTCCAATATCAAAACAATGTTACAAGCTGGTGCCCATCTTGGATATAGCGCAAACCTAAAAACACCTTTTTTGTAGGGGATCTTCTAAGGACTATTGTGGCCAAGTTTGGTTCCAACTGGTTCAGCAGTTTCAAAGGAGAAGATATTTGGATGCGTTTTCACATAGAGTCAAATGTTTAAACAATGTTTCCTGCTGGTAGCCATCTTGGATATAGCGCGGACCTGAAAAACATCATTTCTGTCGGGGACCACCTAAGGAATATTGAGACCAAGTTTGGTTCCGATCGGCACAGCAGTTTAAGAGGTGAAGATCTTTGAATTTGTGTTCCCATAGAGTTCAATGTCAAAACAATGTTTCCCGATGGCGGCCATCTTGGATATAGCGCTGACCTGAAAACACCTTTTTGTAGGGGACCACTTAAGGACTATTTTTACCAAGTTTGGTTCCAATCGGCTCAGCAGTTTAAAAAGAGAAGATCTTTGAATGTGTTTTATTATAGGGTCCGATGTTCAAACAGTTTTTCCTGCTGGCGGCCATTTTAGATATAGCGCCTGACATGAAAAACACCTTTTTAAAGGGACCACCTAAGGACTATTGTGACCAAGTGTGGTTCCAACTGGCCCAGCAGTTTCACAGGAGTGGATCTTTGACTGTGTTTTACTATAGGGTCCCATCTTAAAACAATGTTTCCCGCTGGCGGCCATCTCAAATATAGCGCAGACCTAAAAAACACCTTTTTTGTAGGGGACCACCTAAGGACTATTTAGGCCAAGGTTGGTTCCTGTTGGTTCAGCAGTTTCAGAGGAGAAGATCTTTGAATGTGTTTTCACATAGGGTCCAATGATAAAACAGTATTTCCCGATGTCGGCCATCTTGGATATAGCGCGGACCTGAAAAACATCATTTCTGTCGGGGACCACCTAAGGAATATTGTGGCCAAGTTTGGTTCCGATCGGCTCAGCAGTTTTAGAGGAGATCTTTTGATGTCTTTTCCCATAGAATCCAATGTCAAAACAATGTTTCCCGCTGGCGGCCATCTTGGATATAGCGCTGACCAGAAAACACCTTTTTGTAGGGGACTACTTAAGGACTATTGTGACCAAGTTTGGTTCCAACTGGCTCAACAGTTTCAGAGAAAAGGATCTTTAAATGTGTTTTCCCATAGGGTTCAATGTTAAAACAATGTTTCCCGCTGGCGGCCATCTAGGATATCGCACGGACCTGAAAAACACCATTTTTGTAAGGGACTATCGCAGGATTATTGTGGCCAAGGTAGGTTACAATTGGGCTCATAATTTCAGAGGAGATCTTTGAATGTGTTTCCCCTTAGGGTTCAATGTTTGAACAATGTTTCCCGCTGGCGGGCATCTTGGATATTGCGCTGACCTGAAAAAACACCTTTTTTGTAAGGGACCACCTATGGACTATTGTGGCCAAGTTTGGTTCCAATCAGCCCAGTAGTTTCAGGGGAGAAGATCTTTAAATGTGTTTTCTCATAGGGTCCAAATTTAAAACAATGTTTCCCACTGGCGGCCATCTTGGATATCACGCGGATCTGAAAAACACTTTTTTTCGTAAGGGACCACCCGAGGACTATAGGGGCCAAGTTTGGTTCCAATTGGCCCAGTTGTTTCAGAGGAGAAGATCTTTTACGCCGGACGGACGACGGACGCAGTGATGGCAAAAGCTCAGCCTGGCATTAGCCAGGTGAGCTAAAAATACTTAGAAAAAAGAAATATAAATTAGATTTGCATTTACGAGCACATGCTCGTATCGCCCTGGCAACCAATCCCATATTTTACGAAAGGATATGGAGTAAATGAAGATGAGACCACAACACATACACATGTATGCTAACTCCAACTGCAATAATTTTAATGAGCTGTATGGCCACTTCGGAAATGTATTCCTCATCAGCAGCACTAGAACTCAAACAAAGGAAATCCATAATTTCAAAAAAATATTTAAATCTAACTAGAAATAAATTTACTTGACAAAGTTGATATCTTGGAAATGGTAATCATTTTAAAAAATTTAAACGTAAGGAAAAAAAATTGAGATATTGGTTTATTGTGCAAACTTTGAAATTATTTCGAAAGCAATTTTAGAAAAGCGCCCAAACAAAAATACTTGGAAGAAGAATAAAAATAAGAACTAGATTTGCAATCGCGAGCAATAGCCCATGTCGCCCAAAACGCCCATTTCGATCATTGTAAATTTTATTGAAAACTAAGGAGTATCTCCCTCATGCAAAGCTCTGTCCTTAGATGATTTTGGCTTTAAATTTAGATCAATTTGGTTATTTGTTCTCTATCAGTTTTTAAACATCTTTGAGTTTATGGTCTTCCAAACGTTTAGAGATTTTATCTGCACTGATGAGACATAAGTTGTCGAAATGCGCATATGCAGAAAGTAAATTCACAGTGACTTCGGTATTACTTATCTATTTAATTCACAGCCTCCAGATGTACCTTCAAAATCGGTCAAACGTAAAACTTTTAAGCATTTTGGCGGCCATTTTGAAAAAAAACACGAATTCCTTCATCATATTTTATCGAACATCAATGCAAAATATTAAATTCATGTATTGTGAAGCGCCTATGGTAATATGTAATTTATTATATCTGCACTCTACAAATATTGCATAATAAAAATAATAATAATAATGATGTTAATAAAACAAAAAAAATAATAATCCTGAATTTTTCAACGTAAATGGCAGCCATTTTGAAAAATTGATTTTTTTATCTTTTTATGCTAATCTAACTACATTTTGTACATACCAAGTTACATTTCATTTCATCAAGCCGTTTCAAGACAATATATCGGACAATATTACTGTAAGAATGATAACATTACCTAGTTTTGATATTGCGAGCAATAGCCGATGTGACCGAAGCCAACAGATTCATTTATTCGATTTCATCCACAGTCTCAAAATCTACCTAGAAATCAGTTTCGTTGAAATCGAGCAAATTTGATATTTTTATGTACTTTGGCTGCTATCTTGGAAACGTCCGCAATTCTAAAATTTCTGTTCGCATAAATTCCTTTCTTTCCTATTATTGAACATGCATGCCAAATATAGGCAAATTCTGCAAAGCAGTTCCTGAAATATTGAATCCCCATTTTTTTATTTTGGAAATGACGACCACTTTTTTATGAATTTAAATGCATTGTGAATAATTTCAGATGGTGAAGTAACTGTGTGCAAAGTTTGCAGTTGTTATGCTAGCCATTTAAATAATTAGAAGAAACAATGAGTAACAAAATGTCGCCCCAACTTCTTCTAGGGTTTCATAACTAGATTTTCAATCGCAAGCAATAGCCGGACAATGTTACCCAAGACAACAAATTTAATCATTTATCTGAATTACAGCCTCAACATCTACTTAGAAATCAATTTTCATTGAAATCGGAAAAAGTTGAAGTTTTTTCATATATTAGTTGCCATCTTTGAAAAATCTTTTGAAAAAAAACTTATCGCATACATCCCTTCATTTCTTCTTATCGAACAATAATACAAAATATGAACAAAAAAGTAAAAAGCACAAAAATATACATATAAAAAACATCTAAAACTGACAGAAGGGAGAAAGATTGTTGATTTTCGTATGGCAGTAGCATGAAGATGAAAATTCTGCCGCACCTAACCTTTTAAAGGGGAAATCCTGCATAGGACCACAATCCCGACGACCGATTGCAAACGGACGTAATTGCTATTGAGCATAGGGTAAAAACAAGAAATATGACTTTCGCACACAATGGATTCGTTGAAATCTCCCAAGATGGGCTGACGACTTCATCAGCAAAGACGCCTTTCAGGAGAGGATGCAGGACCAGAATCAGGAAGCCCTCAAGTGGAAGGGCTTGCCCACAGGGGTGATCTATATGATCTTGGAGCTGGCAGAATACATCGGCAAACGAATGCCGAAGCAAGAACGAGGAAAGGGGAAATTCTAAAATCATAAATCCAAAATCACGGTAATTCACAACAACATATATTGAGACAGTATGATAGAAGTGGAAGGAAAATATGGAAAAAGCAAAATTCTCACTCTGAAAAATCGAGAAGGGGAGACCACCAAGGTATGGGCCTGCCCTACGCTCAACAAAGAAAAGAGTCCCTTGCAAGAGCAAGAAATCTAACCAGCACTACCTCTCATACGATTTGGTGAGGAAGTAAAAAAATATCAGAGGGTTAGGGGTAAGAACGCAAAAACTTTTTTTTTGATCTGATGGGTTCGGGAACGAGCGGGGAACGAGGCGTAGCCGAGCGAGGCGCGATTGGAAGAACCCACCCTACGGCGCATGAGCATTCAATTTTTCACTAATTGGGTTAGAAGGTTGACGAAGCTGATCTTTCTCATCGTAATAATTTTTCAGGCAGACTGCAGGAGCACCGTCATCACCGGCAAGCTGAGACCTATAGGTTTTGGCTAATCGCACGGTGTCTCGATGCTTCTTTTTCATCTTGGCTACTCGGCGAGAGATCAAGGACAGGACCATAGTCCCCGTAGCACATAGGCAGGCAAGGGAACCAATAGGAATGGATGCCACAGCACCCACACCGTACCACTGGTAAGCAATATACTGCCCACGGAGATTCCACCCAGGGCAATGGAGACGACCTTATCCTGTCGGTTATAGATCTTCAACGCATGCTCATCTCTGGATTTCTGAGATGAGCTCTTCTTCCATGCATGCAATAGGACTGGACATTTTCTTCGTCCATTTATTTACAGGAGCATGCCTAGCAGGGGATACTCTTTAAGGGGCTATTGGGGCAAAGGATCAATCCACTGCCATCGTAGAGCAGACTTCCACTCTTCAAGTACAATCCATCACCTATTGGCAAAGTATTGGGCAAAGTAACTGGGCTGAGATGCAGACAACGACCCTGGGGTTTTCAGGCAGCATACTTTTCCACCCTTCTTGAGATATAATCCGGATCCTACGGCTTTTTGGATGGTTGCACTACCCAAACCGCTCAAGGCACCCACACCCAAAGCAGGCAGCACGGTTTTGGCTGGCATAGGTAGCGCAGCAGAGGCGAGACCTGCAAGCACGGGGAGAAATCCATCTTCCTGTACGTTATACCTCACCTGCTTCGGGCTCATCTCCAAGACCATACCACCCTTACCACTCTGCAAGCAAAAGTTTGTTGATGCGTTAAATCTGCCGTTGAGTGAGGAACATTTTATGCCCACCAGATAGATTGGCAAGCAGCAATCGGACGCTCACAGGGAAACCCTTCTTTGCCGCACGCTTGATCCTCCCTGCCTGACCCTTTGTCAAGTTTAGACTGCACTCTTGATAATCCATTTATTTATACCTCACGCAGATGGAAGCGGATGGTGGGATGCTCCCCTCGCAGATCGATGGGGCGACCGTCTTGATCGGTCACGTAGGTTTGCATGTGGTTGTTGGTCTTAAGGGTCACAGGTAAGTAGATTAGATTCTTTGGGGTCCGGATGATCTTCATGCCCGGATGGACATCGCTACAGAAACTATAGATGGTGGACTGCTGGGTGCGTTGACGTACTTGCCATGGATGATATCACTATTCTCGAGGATGCTATTGATGCTGATGATATCGACGATATGCTCACCCTCCACGTATCCGTTCGTGCTCTGGTCGTACATTTGTAGATATACGTTCGGCGATCCATTCCAAGCACCGTATTCAGGCTATTGGACACATCGAAATCCACTTGGTAGCTTCTGGCGAGGGTAAGTGTTGCTCTCAGAGTCGCGCGGTTGGCATCGAGAGGGATCTTAGCCTTGTGTTCGCTCGTCCACCGACTGCATATCTCCGGCGATAACAGTGATTCACTACTAAAGGCATCGTAGATTTATTAAGAGGAGCTTTCGATGCAGCTTCTCGGACTCCACCCTGCTGATATGGTTGGATTTCTTCATGGCGTCGAGGATGGCCACGATTTCGTTGCGCACCCCATTATTTCCAGCCTGGTAGGCGGCGGCGCAAAGATCGAGAAGATCCAGCAACTGGTCGAAGCGTTTGGGAAGAAAGACGGTTGCGCGCCCCACTCCCATACTTATCTTGCTCATAGATGTACGAGACGATCTTCTTCCACTTCTTGCTTTTGCTAGCCTTTGGGGTCTGCGAGAGTGCAGAATTGCCTTGGTACTTGACACTCGATGCTCGTAGGATATCACCATAGGTATTCAGGTCATCCACCTCTAAATCTTCGGAATGCTTCATGACCATGAGCTCCCATAAGCCGGGGGTACCCCTATAGCTTTCGTCGATGATATTATCGCTGTCTAAAGTGACGGGTAGACTCCCGATCATGATGGCGCCGTCTTCCACTAGCAACCAAAGGTATGATCTGCTTTGGGAATCATTCTGAGCTGAAGATATTAGGTTGCGCGTGGACCAAGATTGGTAGTCAGTGCTTGCCCGATTGGTAGTGGGTCGTCATCGTCCTCGGTGGCAGGAGGAAGGACAGGCACGGTGGCTGGTAGGGCGAATGGGAGGTCATCGATTTTTTTTTGGTGATCTTGGAAGCGGTCTTCTGTTGAGTCTCCCCTATTGACAAATATTATGATATTTTACCAGAGTCAGTCGTTTTTGGACTTAGAATGTCTGAACAAAGTTCAGAGTGACTGTGCTGAGTTGATTCAACACTGATCAGTCTTTTTCAACACTAGTTTTGACTAAAAATGTCTGATCAGAGTTTGGCCAACTCATTTCAGTCAATTTCAAGTCTTTATCTGTGTTATAAAAGTCTGACAAGTGTTGAGTCAACTTTGATCAGTCATTCTCAACACTACCTATGTTGGAAATGACTGATTTTTGATAAGAATGCCAATTCAGTTTTGAGTCAACGCTGACCAGTCACTTTCAACGCTTCCTGTGTCATAAAAGACTGATCCGTGTTGAAAATGACTGACCAGACCAGCGTTGACTCAACATTGGGCAGACATTTTCAACAAAAGTCAGTCTTTCACAGCACAGGAAGTGTTGAGAACGACTGATCAGTGTTGATTCATAAGATAAACTTCTACAAGATACGTTTCACCGATAATTAAACACTTAAATGCAAAAAAGCGTTGAAAGTTAAAGAGGTCCTTTGCCTTAGACGTGTACACAATGTACCTCCAAAGACGTTTATACAATTCAGAGATCAATTTGTACTTTATTTCTTTCTTTTTTTTAGTTATTTTTTTTAAGTTTTAAAAAGTCTGTACTTGCCAAAAAATTGATGTGCTAATTCATAGGGTCTGGGCCAACAACTTGGTGTGAACATAATCAGTATATACACACCACGAATAACTGCACTTTCGATATCAAGGGTTTTGGACTACTGACACATACGGTGTTAACTGCTTGTCGAAAAAGTAAGGTGATCGATTTTACCCTGAAAGGTCAAATCAAACATATGTGTGTGGAATGAGTATCAAATATTATGGGGCTAAGATGAAAAGTGATGAAGAGGGTACGAAATTTCAGAGTCAGTGGAGATAGACTGCAGGAGCATACACTGAAATTGATCTGTACTGATACTTATGCAACTTCATGTCAATTTCAATGGGATACAATAAACATATTTCCAGTTATTCATTTCTGGAATGTTTCCGGATATTAGAATGAGTTGACCTTGATGTCAAATGGAGAAAGAAACGTCTGCTGCGTACTGAGTGCAAAGGGAATAAATTCTGTTTATCACGATGCTTGATGTATTGCAAGAAGTGTAATTTATCGTCATCTTTATCAAGGAAGAAGATTTCCAACCACCTTGATTCACCCCACAAAACAAAATACAAATTATCAACTACCAAGCCCATCTGAAGTCGGCAACCAGTTTCCAGTAGATTCGGAGTAAACTTGGTGTTGAAAACGAAACTGGAAATGCGTGTATACGTAATTGATGTTCAACATATGTAAGAAAAGACTTAAATATTTGATAAACAGTGCAAAATGACGGTCAGTTAAACATGACTGTAGGCGCTTAGACCTCTCCTGAAAATATCAATAGGTTATCATGAGCTGTGGATGTTAAATCAGAGACATTATTTTAAATGCCTCTGGCTGAACAGACACAAGAACAAACATTGTTGGGGTAATAACACGCGCTCCACAGCTCTCCGATAACCCGGAGCCCAGCGACTGGAGCCCAGAGCATTGAGAGTGGAGATCGGAACCCTAGTGTTGGAGTCTTGAGTACTTGTGTTGAAGCCTGAAGCCCTTGTGTTGGAGCGCGGATCCCCACGTTCAAAAAGAATTGGAGAACGAAGCCCAGAGGCCCTGTTATTACCCAACATAGTGAACTCCATCGTTATTGAAGTTATCCTGGTTGAGTTATACAATCTTTTAAAAAACGATTTTCAGATAAACAATTAAGCAGACAATTATATAACCTGTGCATTTATTTCTTTTTCTTCCTCCGAGCCTTTTCAATTATTTTTGCCATATTCAGCTGAAAACAATATAAATTTTTATGCATTTTTATATTAAAATGAGCTATCATTGTTGTCATTATTATATTGAATTTCTTGAGCACAAAAAATAAGTTGAGGTTCTATGTTAAATGTTTCTGAGGATAAGATGCATTTTTTTATTTTAAAAGATGTCCATAGAACACACTTATTAACCACTGACGTATATATACTTAACATATTTTCAAAATCCCCTCCAATAAAACGAATAGAATTATATTCAAGTCATAATGTGCACCAGTGTAGAGTCATGAGACCTAAAAAGGTCTGCTATGAAGCGAACCTTACGAGAGTTTTTAATACATCCTCGATAGTTGATGGTCCTTTTCCCTGTCCACCCCTTTAGAATCAGAGACATATTTTTAAATATAGATGTTTTTATAAACCACGACAAGCATTCTCGTTTACTCCTTCAATACCACCGTGTCGGGTATTAGTACAATTGACATTAACTAGCTCGTGCCTTATTCCTAAAAAGGCCGTGTATTGTTTTGTCTGTTTTAAAATATTTTCAGAAAAGGATGCCCCTACTCTTGGACCCTCTCTCCCTTCTGGATTCGTCAATGATTTTTTTCTCTTTGCTCATTACGTCTTGCTACTCACCATTGCATATTTTACGAAAGGATATGGAGTAAATGTTTGGAGTAAATATGTTTGAATTGGTTTTATGGTTCAGAACAGTATAAAAATACACCACCTGCTTTGCTATCAGAGATGATCTATACATTCATTTAACATATTTTAATTTAAATTAATTTATTTGCAATTACGCCAATAGGGGCCAAGCAAATACAAACATAGTACAAATTTTCGAATAGTTAAATTATAGGTATATTTTTCTTACAAATATTACAGAGGCAGTTCTACATTTTTTTTTAAACTACTACTAAAAAGCTTACGTCTATTCTAAAATTGGGCGTTGCGCATTTGTCATTATTTCAATTGAAATTATTCATATTGTAGTAGGCAACTTGTGTAGGCGTTACATGAAAATTGGTAGTTTCTTAAGACCGAGTGTCAATATGATAATAATGCCGCACTATCAGACGGTATGTGACAGTAGGGAAGTTGTCAGGTTGATGGTATTACCGTAGTGACCTCTTCTATAACACTAAAACAGAGATATTTAGGGGATATGCCCAGCGTTTTCTTATGAACAACGGGACTAATGGAGTTGTTACTTGTACAATCTCTGATATTTTGCTGCTTACATTAGATTAAATTATTTAGCGGACCCTTTTACCGGCAACTGGGGCAGCAGTGCTATCTTGACCAGCAGACGCTACAAGTTTAAATCAAGCGTGACAGATAGTTTGAAATTATGCTCTCTGGTGCATTATTCAATATTTTAATCTGTATTGAGCACACTTCCGTGTTGATCATATAATTTAGAATCTATTTACAAAATTTAAAGCTGCAACGACAACTGATTGACAAATACAAGAGTTTATAAAGTTATAATGTTGTTGTTGTACTTGCAAGTTTTCACTTTCGAACCATGTTTCCTTCAAACAGCATATTTATCGTAGTAATTTTCATTTCATTTCATAAATTAAGGATTTTTTCTTCCATTACCTAGACCAAGAACTTAATCAGATCAATAGTAACTTTAATATAAGTGGATGAATATCATCTGTGATGATGTTTTGGCTGACGTGAACAGCAGATTGAAATATCGGTGGCAAACACCGTCAGTCGATGTTAGCAATCGAGACCAGGTCCATTAAACTATATAACAATCTCTAAAAATATTTTCATACATGTAATTACATATCAAATATGTAAACTCACACTCGATTTTCCTCTTGGGAGAGGTCTTAAAATTGTGGCCTAATTTTGACGTCAGTAACCCGAGATACGCAGCTTATGTATCAGAAACCTTTGTCGGTCTAACTTCGTAAGCCACTTCATAAGAGACGGTAATTAATGATATAAAAATAATATATGATTAATGATATAACTTGGTATCTACCTAGCTCACAAATATGCCTTGCATAGTTTATAACCGGTGTGTTTCCCAGCAGCTAATGTACGTATCGAAATCCAGTCTTTTTGTCTTTTTTCAGGGTCACAAAAACATTCTCTCACATTTTTCTCAGGAACCACATGTCCCAGTCTTCTGAAATTCAGCATGGGGTATCAGTATGGGCACCTATACTGTGTAAGAGGGTCTGGGATCACTTGTATGCCCACTTCCTGTTTGATGGAACTTAATTTTTTTTTCGTTATTAAGCAGGCGACACATGTCTTCCCTGAAAGACTTACTATTATATTTTACATATCACTGTTTAAATCGAGACAAATGATACAACTCTGAAATCCAATTAGTCAGGGTCTTCCTTATTGCGTCTAGTAGGAACGTCTTGATTCCATGGCGACTGTCATGTAATAATATATGGATACTGCATCTGTTTTCTTTAAGATGTCTTACTGAATTAAATATCTTATCAACGGGGCCAGGACAAAAGGCAAATAGTCCCCCGACGAAAGTTCCGTGGCAAAAAAACAACAACAAAAAAACCACAGAAGTCCCCATTATAAACCCAGTATTGAATAGATTTTTTTTCTCTTGAAAGTTCTGATATAATTAAAAAGTGCTTTTTAGCAATAATAACAGATTTCAAGTATTTCTAAATATTGAAACCATTCATTTTTTTTTCTCTTCTAAACTTAATTAATTTTTAAGTTGTTTTATTTCTTAATGCAGTAATTAGGATAACATGTTGATTTGTTATTAAACATGCAATCTCTGAATGTATATTAGTGCTGTGGAGTTTTTTTTACAACAAACTAAGGCTAGCAAACGTTGTGCTACCAGGGATACATCTATATCCACAAGAAAGGTCTTCCTAATGGTGCTGTTGCCTGGGAGTGTGAAAAACTACACCGAGACGTATGCCCTGCACTGCAAGACTTAAGAGGGCAGGAAGTCATCATCCAGCTGAATGACCACAACCATTGACCTGAGCCGCCACGTAAACAGGTTCTTTATGTCACAGACACTATTGAGAGACATGCTTAGACACTGAAGAAACTCCTAAGCAGAAGTTAGAAAAGCTGTTGTTAACGTTACAGAGTGTATAGCTGCCCAGTTACCACCAAGCAGACATATAAAACGTGGGATACAACGTAACAAGAAAAAAAGCTGGTAACTCCCCAAATTGTGGTACATCCAGAGAATACAAGGTGACTAACAGCGACAAACACTTCTTTTTGTATGACAGTGATACTGATGTTTTTCACAGAGACCAACCTTAGAGCAAAACAACTGCTGGACACTGGTTTGCAGATGGAACTTGCACCTGAGCTTTTTATCAAGTGTTCTTTGTTGACAAGACCATTACGCCTTGCATTTACGCTCTCCTGTCTGTGTTTCTTTTGAATTCTTGGTCTTTGAATTGTTGTGTTTTTGACTGATGGTTTGGTTCACACCATGCATTAGCTGGTACTAAACAGGTTTTTATAACAGAAGAATTATTAAGTATTTAGTAATGGGGAGGGGGACATTCGTTCTCTGAATGGGTATTCATCATTTAGGAAAAAAACCCATTTGATACCAAGATACAAAACATATAAAATAAAATGAGTGATAACTAATTGTGACTTCTGATCGGTTGATCTTGTCTTTTGTTGCGGGAGCAGGGGGTGGTTGTCTGGAAAGCATTTGTCGTAAACCTCTTGTTCACAAATCATACCGGTTCTACAAGATTTCCTATGCTTTTTCGTCATTGATCGGTAGCTTTATCTCATGCATGTTCGTGTATTTAAAAAAACCGACAAACATAACACACATTACCGATATAAAGGAATCTTAAATATGGCCATTTAATTTTTTTTTCAAGATAGTTTCGTGGATTCTAAATTTGACTTAGAAATCTGACGACTATTAGTGTTGCTCTATCCGCTTTTTTAAAACTTAATTTTAAGGTAAACGTTAACCTTAATCATTCATCCAGAAATATATGAATCTAGCACCGGTGAAAAGGCAAGATCAAGAAATCTCAAACACTCAAGGGTAAGATTTCAATATTTCTCTGACGAGGCTGGCCGAGTCAGAGAACCATTGAAATATTATTCGAGGGTGTCTGAGGTTTCTAAATCTTGCATTTTCAACGGTGTTTGATTCATTTTCTCACTTTTGTTAATAAAAAACGTCTTTAGGCGCCGCCATGTTGTCATGACCATCCGCCATTACTTAGCGACTCATCATGACGTCATACAGTAGTATGCATGATTCTGTCTCACATGGGGTGGTGTGAGACAGAAAAAGCTCACACCGCTAAAAACAGGAACTGACCTGTCCCAAAAGTGAGAAAACCTAATCTTTTATCTAGAATCTTGTGACAGTCTAAGGTACATTTACTGACAAAATACCGTTAATCTATCTAATCTTGTATCTCCGATCTAGACAAAAACAATATCCAGGGGCAATCATGAAACCATTCCTAATCCCACTGCGGGCGAAAGCTTCGAGCTTGGCATCGTTTCACCCGTCATCGGCACCAAGGCACGATTTGTGCTGGGCGTGAGGGAAAAAAATAAGATTGTTGGATAAGCTAGCAGAAGAGCTGCATCAGACAGTCCGACGCAAATTCCAGAAGCGTCGCGTGGTAGTAGGTGGGGTGGACGAGGTCCTGGGCAGCCGATCTCGTAGATATGAGCGCCTTCTCCCGCGATAATCGAGGCTTCAAATACCCCTTGAGCATCATCGACGTCTTCTCCAAGTATGGATGGCTGGTGCCGCTCAAAGATAAAGCTGCGACGGTGCGAGATGCCTTCCGGACCGTCTTCAAGGATCGCAAGTCCGAAGAGCTATGGATCGATAAGGGTACGGAATAATCGTGAGATGAAGCTTAAGGATCTGCTCCAGAAGCACGACGTCGAACTCTACTGAGAATGAGGAGAAATCGAGCGTCTCGGAGCGCTGGAATCGTACCATAAAGGAAAAGTTGTTCAAGTACTTCTCGGCCAATTCTACGCGCACAAGCATCGATCCATCAAAATGACTCCAACCGCCGCCAGCAAAAACGAGCATGATTCGACGTCGGCGATAAAGTCCGGATCATCAAGGAGAAGGGCACTTTGGAGAAAGAATATACTCCGCGCTGGACAGAGGAAGTTTTCACCATCTTTTAGGCCCTAGCGACGCAGCCCCAACCTATCGCCTCAAGGACTTCTACAACGACGAGGAGATCAAAGGATCCTTCTACGAGCAGGAGCTGCAACGCACTGATCATGACGTTTTTCGCATCTAAGATATCCTGCGGCGACGAACCAGAGGCATGTCTAGATTCGTAGTCATCAAACTGCCATTGGTCAAGCCGCACTCTGACTTATCTTCTAAGGATATCAGCTTTTTGGTTAGGTCTTTGAGGGATGCGTCGTTTTCCCTTTGCATCACATTGATGGTCATCTGCATCTGCTTTACTTCTGAATCTAGCTCGTCCATGTCTTTCATACTTTCAGCTGTTGATTGACTAATTTCTTCGTCACGGCGTCCGAGCTGTCCCGCGGCAATCAAAGACTGGTGATGCGATGATCGTTCATATCGAGATCCTGAAGCATCCACCAGACGGACATGCGCTTCCTCGAGTGAGATCCAAACTTATCCATTTATCTATAGGTCGAAGATCACCTCCTCGAGCGTCCGACCTTCCGAAAGAAGCTCCAATACGTGCAAGCAAAAGTGTCCACAGACCAAGTCATCGCGACGCTGAACATCATCAGTATTTTATCAAATCTCCGGCCTCCGTTGGGTGGGTGCAGGCCGTAAGGATCGAAGTAGACTTTGAGTCCTCAACGTTTCTGCCAGCACGTCCAGTGCTTGCTGGGACCGTCGAGATCAGGATGCCGCATTCGATAGAGTATGGGGCGGGTGGTAGGGCATTGCGCATGAATATCCCTCTGAATCGAGGGATTCTCGGGGCTTTGGAAAGCTTCCTCTAGTTCTAGATTCGAAAGGGGCTGGTGGGGAAGGATGATGCCGTGCACTCGTATGCTGCTCATTTATATAAGTATGGGCAGTCTGCAAAGTGGGATGGGCATCCGCACCCTTCAGAGCCTACCAAGTGCATCAATTGCGGGCGATTCGACAGAGTCCATGGGTGAGGGTGCTGATGCCGTCGGGAAGGATGTAACGCGTGTCGTCTTTGGCGGAGAGAGCGATCTTGTTAGACTCGGCGTAGATCTGATGGAGATGGCTGAAGCACTTGGTGACGCCGTTCTCCTTCTTGGTGGCTTGACTGTCATCCATCTTGAAGGCGTACAGCTTCGCCTGGAGCCCAACGAAATTGGGCATGACCTTTCTGCCACACCCGTCCTTGAGTACCCCGAGGATTCTCTTATTCTTGCAGATGGGGATGCCGGAGGGATGCTCGATGGGTAGGTGTTAATTTTTTAATTTAATAGTGATGATACAGGTTCCTTTAAAACATTGCTTTAATGATAATGTTGATGATCTTGCGTTGTCTCATAAAGATCAAAAGTTATAAAATAGTAAAGTCAAGTTTCTATTAAATGATCAATTTCCACAAATAATGTTTTTATGCCGATAAAAAAAATTAGGAAGGGGTTCTTTACCAGCTGTTGTTGAAAATTTCGATGCAATGTCTAAAAAAGAAAAGTCTGAAATAGTTCAGAAGGGTAGATCTGTATACAAGCTGCATCTTTTCGCAAATCTTTACAACAGCTGATAAATCATTAAAATGCAAAAACAGATGTTCAAATACTAATGAAGAGAGTAGTGCGTTGTGCTTAGCTAGGAAAATGTCAAAAGCAACATAGAGAATTCTGACAAATCAGGCATTTTGTCAATTTAGGAAGTTTTTAATGGGAAAAAATTAAAAATCATTCAGTTCTATCAGCTTTTACACATTTTTTGGTAAATCGACTTCCAAATTTTTGGTTTTATCTGCACTGATGAGACAGAAAATGTCGAAATGCGCATATGCAGAAAATAAATTATCAGTAACTTCGGTATTTTGTTATTTATTACCACTGGGCTGATGCCTCTGCTGGTGGACTGCTAGTCCCCGAGGGTATTCACCAACCCAGTAGTCAGTACTTCGGTGCTGACCCGAAAACCGATTGCATTCAACTTTCAATATCTAAATTTTACAAAATTATGTTCAAAACTAAGGAGTATCTCCCTCATGCATATCTCTGTCCTTAACTGAAATTTGGTATTTCTATTTAGATTCTTTTGGTTATTTGTTTTCTATCAGCTTTAACACATTTTTTGGTAAATGGACTTCCAAATTTTTGGTTTTATCTGCACTGATGAGACATAAGTTGTCGAAATGCGCATATGCAGAAAATAAATTATCAGTATCTTCGGTATTTTGTTATTTATTACCACTGGGCTGATGCCTCTGCTGGTGGACTGCTAGTCCCCGAGGGTATTCACCAACCCAATAGTCCGTACTTCGGTGCTGACCCGAAAACCGATTGTATTGAACTTTCAATATCTAAATTTTACAAAATTATGTTCAAAACTAAGGAGTATCTCCCTCATGCATAGCTCTGTCCTTAGCTGAAATTTAGTATTTCTATTTAGATTCTTTTGGTTATTTGTTCTCTATCAGCTTTAACACATTTTTTGGTAAATGGACTTCCAAATTTTTGGTTTTATCTGCACTGATGAGACATAAGTTGTCGAAATGCGCATATGCAGAAAATAAATTATCAGTAACTTCGGTATTTTGTTATCAGTTACCTTCATTAGCACAGAATAAATAATTAAGCATTTCATGAATGTACAGGCGTATACTTCTATAGAAAAGACAAAATGGAATTATTCGATTGGTGCCCGAATCATTTGATAACTTGATGTTTTGGTTTTTTTTTAACTGCTTCATCATTTGGCATAACCATATATTTTTTCATCAACTATATTTAATATTTGATAATGTTCTAGATCAAATACTTTTTACACAGGCAACTTCTTTTGTTGCACATCTGTTGGTTACTTTCCCTGATCTTTGTAGGTTTCAGCATGTTTTTTTTTCTTTTTGTTGGTGTTGAAGACCTCATATTTAGACCATTGTATTTGTTGTGATCTGTTTTTAAGCAATAACAGTACATTATTTGAATACTCGAGGGCGTCAATCGTAGATTTGACGGTCAAAATGCAGATTACAGGCGACACGTCAAATCAAGACACATGCGTCGCCTGCAAACTGCATTTTGACCGTCAAATCTACGATTGACGCCCTATGCACTGTTACTGCGATTCTAATGCCATTGAACGATTTCATGTTCTATTTTTGACTTGTGTTTTTTTGTAACCAATAAGGAACCCTACTAAACAGGGAACCTATTTTGCCCGAGGTGTGTAGATGGTGGAATTGACAGTCAGTTTTTACCAATCAAAACCTCCGTTATATAAATGTTGCATAAGAATTGTTGATCTTTATGTTGTATATTTGCCCGGTTTACTTTCTAACTTGTGGTCTCTTTTATCATTTTTATATTATTTATATTTGTCACTACTTTCATTAAATCACCGCACAGTTACGTGCTTTCATGAATTCATTTGGAGCTTTAATTCGAAAAGTATGGTATACCATGCTTAATTTTGCAGTAGGTGTAGGATGCAAAACAAAGCAAACAAACAAACAAAAACAAAACTATTCGAAAAAATAGTGTCACTCTTGATAAGATTGAGTATTGAATTTTTAGTGTATCGAAAAGTGCAAAAGACTGCAATATACAGAGGACGGTACAAGTGAAAATTTACAAGAAACGTAATATACTTACTGTGATGCAATACACCAAAAACAACAGCAGCAGATAAAGAGTAACAATGAGGCAGCTAGAGACGTAACAACTATAGCCCAAGTTGTCACTGAAAAGAAGAAGTACTGTTTTCAAATTTGAACAAAGTACTGAGGTCGCCAGCGCTTGGAACCATAATAAAGGTATCTAACTGAAAATCGAACGTAAAATTGTATGGATTTAGGCCGTCTTTAAATATTTCTGTGAATATAAATAAGTTTGTTTCAAAATGTTATAAGATATGTTATTATTCTTGTATTAAAAAATCTTAAAATTGCACTGCAACAGTATAAATCTATATGGTTTCTAATCAATTTATCTACACTGAGAAACTATGACTTGAACTTTTATTAAATTTAGACTAAAATGATGTTAATATGAAATATATCAAGAGACTGCTGAATGGAATAAGAACAGCAAAAGACATGTCTGGATTTTATTTTGTTTTACTTCCCCTTTTATAAATTCCAAATTCAAAATATACATGTATCTGTAGCTTTCAAAATTATAATAGATACATTTTGTATTTTTAACGTACAAAATGGGAACCCTTTTTCCAATGTCGAAGGAAATTACCTTGTAAATGGGGAAGCTGTTGATACATATATTTTTTCTGGAATAAGTGCCAATGTCAATATGTTTTTTTTCTGAATTTCATTATATAATAATGCTCAAGCTCAAAGAAGTTTTCATGTTTATTTATTCAGAAAAATTTATGAGGCAAAGTTCATGTTTAAAGGTTATTTCTTAAGTAAAAACACATAATAACAACATGTATAGGAGTAAAAGTTTCTGAATTTCTAACTTTTTTTATATAAAAATTCATGTGTAAGGAAAAGCAATCATTTTGTCTACTTTATGCCTCTTGAGCATACTTTTTTGCTACTCAAATTAGCTTACTGAAGTCGGTACGATATCATACTGAGAAGAAATAACATAAAAAGAAAATAAGCTGATGGCTTTGCATAGAATTTGACAAGTGTATAAGACCTTTTCAATTTTTAAGTAAATAATTGATATCCTAAACACAGATAACAGATAACAGATTTTGTTTCCAATTAAGGGTCCTTAAGGGGCAGAAAATCGACATATATATAATTTGTAAATAATTAGTATATATATATAATTTCAAATATAATTACATCAAATATCAAGTTAGTTATTAGTTATAAAGCACAAGTACATAGCATTTACTAAGTTTATATACTGTCTATTAAACTGGAAGGCAGCTAGATAAAAATTCACATATTTTTTTTCTAAAATGGTGTTATTCTCCATGGTCATTAACCATATAAGTTTGTTTTGGTTAGACATATATTTAAAATTTGGACATTGAGTCTAAATATTATTGAAAAGCAATTGTTTCAATATTGTCAGGGAAACATTTATCACATATCCTCTCTTCTAAAGGAGTATTTGTATAACGTCCACTTTCAACCGTTAACTTGTGGCTATTAATTCTAAATTTTGATAAAACTTACCTATTATGGAAATCTAGGTACATTTCATACTCAAAAGTAAATTTATGTTTAAAATATGTACGGAGTTTACCATTTTTCATTAATTAATTTAGTTCTAGTTTAATTTCTAGCCATATTTTTATGAAACTACAATAATTTTTCAGTTTAATAGACAGTGCACTGGGTTTATATGTAAATAAATTTGTCTTTGACATATTGATATCCAAAATTTTCAAAACATGTAGAATGTATGTGTACCAAGTGTGTGTTCCTAACTCATGTAAAGTTTTAACTTCAGTATAAGCATTTTTTAATAGAATATTATTTGCTTTTTCAATTCTGTACCAATATTTAATAGTACTTTTAAGAATATCAATTACAAATTAAATGGTATACGGCCCAATTCACTTATAACGGCGAAATTGGAACTCTTTTTATGAACACCTAAAATATATTTTGAGAAATGTAAATTCAGTTTGTCAGCAGGAAACACACTAGGTAATTTATTAAAGTTACACAAAATGTCAGACTGATGTTTTAAATTTATGTAACAACCCCATACATCTGAACAATATAACAAAATTGGTTTAATGGTATGGTCAAAGACATGACATGACATGAAGCTTTAATTGATGGTTGGAGTGTGAGAAAGTCACCTTTAAGTTTCATACATACTTATTGTTCAGATAAGCATTTGAAATTCATAAAATTCATATTTGGTATGACTGATTATTCGGATGTCGTTTGGTTTTATGCATTTTAAACATTTTTTGAATATGGATTTCCTTTGTTTTGGTTCTAGTGCTGCTGATGGGCTATTAAATTCCGAAATAGCCATACAGCTCATTAAAATTATTGCAGTTGGAGTTAACATATGTGTTATGGTCTCATGTTCATTTACTCCATATCCTTTCGTAAAATATATAAAAGTTTCATAAAAAACCTGAAAATTTCGTTATACTGTACACTTGTTTCAAGTAACCTCTCACTTGTTTCAAATAACCTTTCATTTGCAGCATTAGAATCAAACAATATGGAAATATAGAAAGCCATAATTCAAAAGTAATGAAAAAAGAAGCACTCATTACCAAAATATCGTAAAAGGAGGCCAAATTCAGGACCAAGCACATCCACCGACATTTGATGTTTTGTTTAAGAATATGCATGGTTTAAAAGGATAAAACTTACACATTCAGCCCTTGTTTGAAAAGACGCACCCAATTTATAGATTTAGGTAACACAAACTTCCAACAGATAAACTGGATTTCTAAGATGCTTGAATGCAAGTATTTAGATAATCTCCAGTGTGTAGTTGAATGTACAGAATGTAGCAGGGAAGGGAAGATTTTACTATGCAGTATTCATGTAGATAACTTGGTAGAACTCTTGCATACGACTTATTAGTGCTGTCTAGATTTCGGTCAAATAAATGCTAGAACACTGATTAAGTAAGCTCATATCTGGGTCTGGCATTTGGTTTGTTCTCCTTTCTGACATTTACCAAATGACATTAAACAATCAGCTACCTAACAGTTCTTTCAAAATCATATATGCCTCACTGACCGTGTGACGGGTGCTGTTAATAGAGCAGGACATGCTTACCCTTCCGGTGACCTGATGTCACTGTCAGTTTCATAGGCATTCACACAGTGAGTGCCTTGGTTTTGAATGTTGTGGTTTTTTATCTTAATTTGTGCTTTGTAGCTGTCCAACGTTATGGTTTTCTGTATTCTCCCTTTGGTCATGTCTTTGGAATTCGATTTTGTAAATTCCACTCCTTTGTTCCTTTGGTATTCTACAGCCGTTGTTTCTGTTAATTTTGTATTAAGGACTGAAGATAATCTACATTAAATTGTATGAGGTGGCATACAAGTGGATGAGAGGTGACAGAAAACACAATTGTCTCCCTCCTTTGTATTTTTTTTCAATGACAATAACGATGCACTTACCTTTTGAACATGTTTTGCCAGTAAATAAGATATCACACTTGCAAGTGAAACCATCTAATTCATCGGTACAGGTTCCGTATTTACATGGTTTGCTGAAGCATTTATTCTTATCTGAAAGTTCATAAGTTATAGTAATTTAAAATGTCGCATATAATGAAATACCGTATCTTAAATTTCTGAAAACGGTGAATGTGACTTATTTTACGCATATTGCATTTATCAATTCCAGTTATATTTACCGTACGAGTGGCATACTGTATCTGATTTCGACTTAAGGGACGCAGTTACCATGGAGTCCGTTAGGCTGATATTGTACCTACGCCCGTTCAATGTAAATTAGATACAATTTGTCACAATTTGTCACGAGCGCTGTAAAATATTCGTGAAATGGTCCAAAGAAAAATTGGTATTGTGAAAAATTATCAACCTGTGGGTGTAATTTGGAACTTGTGATAGTATCAAACAATGATTTGCATAATGACAGACGTTGATTGTTTAGAGCTGTCGAACAAAGAAAAGACAGAGATTTTAAAAAGCCTAAGAAAGTAAGTAATAACCGAACCGTAAGTCAAAGGAATAATTTATGGACAACTACAACATCGGAAATACTAAGAAACAAGAACACCACATGAGCACAGGACAAAAAAGAAAAAATACAGATGAACAACACGGACCCAATAAAAACCATAGGTGAGATCAGGTGCACCGGTAGAGTACTAGCATCTCCTGCTTCTTATCAGACACCTGTCGTGTTGAGCATGTCAACCCCTGTAGTAAAGTCAAATCCGGTAGAGGAAAAACAAATTTAAGTTGCAAAAGGAAAAGATCTGTTGTCATCCGGGAAACAGATATCCCATAGCGATCAATAAGATCGTGATGTCGACCGTAAAACTTCTGCAGTGATGACTTTAATTTTTAGGTAACATACTCTTGCTTAAGAAGTATATTTGTTAGCAACCGAGCTCTATCAGGAAAGTCACTGTATTGACCACAAGATCTTAAGTTGTGGGATGTAAACTTTTTGGAATTTGAAAATACTCCAAACTATTTTAACATTATACATGTCTTTGATTAATGGTTTAATACAGATTGTCGAAAATAAAGAATACGAATATTTTCTGTTGAAAGACATGGAAAGTTTTAGCATTAGTCAGGGAATCGGACATTATATAAGTGATCTTGGTACATTTGAAATGCATATCGATAGAGTGGAAACAAACAGTGATAATAACATTAATGTTAATCACAGAAGAGTTCAGCCCCTGCAATATTCACTCCTGGAATATTAACCCCAATCAGATGTTAACAAATGAAATCAAGTACCATCTTTTTCTAGTTTTGTTTTCAGATGGTTCAAAATCTTTTTTAAATGTTTTCATAAAATGTGATGTTATATTTAAAAATATAACGTTTTCAGTAGTTATTTTCTTTACAAATAAATTTTCTTAACTCCACAGATGTACAATAACTGGAGATACAGTCATTGTGTAAGCCCCTTTCCTTACCAAAGGACAACTGTATCTCATATGAAAAAGACAGGAAAAGAGATAAATGTTAAAGAGACAACACCCCATTTCCAGGTTGAAATGACCCACCACAAAGCATCTAGGGGTCACCGTACGGTCCTCAACACAGTGAGGAACCTCACACCATATAGCAAGCCCTTAATGGTCCCAAAAAAGTTTTAAAAAAGTGAATAAATCAATTGAAACAGACCACATCCAATAACCTGAATATCAAGAAACTAAAATTGTATAAGAGGACAAGGACAAGCCGATGACCAACATATTCCTGACTTGGGACAGGCGAAAAAAATGCCATGGGGTTAAACTCGTTTTCTTCGATCCAAACCCTCTCCTATGTGTGGTGAATGGCCAAAAATAAATACGCAATTAGACTCACAGTAAAAATCAAAATAGAAAAAAATCCAACTAATCAAGACGAGTATCTTTACAATGAAGTACATACATGTAAAACATGAAGACAATACACATGGGTACTGTCCTGACAAATGCTCGCAGTTACTGACAGCTAGCTTAGGACATAATTTCCGTTGACTATGATACCAGGCCCTCTTACATATGAAACTTCCTTTGCAATACTTCTAAATATATTTGTATGGCAACATCATCAATTACGAAAAAAAACATGATATTGTGCAATGCCAAATACTGCCAATATGAAAAACTGTTTTAATTTATTTACGTTGTAAAGCATTTAGGATCTGATCAATATCTTTGCCAACAAAAACCAGAAGTAAGATTTAACAACAATGCTGTATTTATATCCTTTATGAATAAATTTGTTCAAAAGATAAATAAGTTTGGAGGGACAATTTTTGAATTTATGCGCTTTGTAAATGATATTGCCATGGACGTTTTGATGTGAGATGCCCTGTTGTATAAGAGCCCTGAATGTAGAATCAAATTTCCTTTATAAGTCAATGTATCTATGATAAAATTTAGAGAATGTTTTTATCGTTTTATGATATCTAAACACTTGATGCAGAAGTTTTTCAGTTAGAAAAAGATTTCGGTCGTTGAAGTCAGAAATATCACTACATACTCATACATATCGAACAAGTTGTGAAAGGTAGACTCCGTAAGAAGGGGCTGACGGAACATATACAGTATATACAAATTCAGAAGCACAAAACCATTCCAAACATACAATTATTAAAGAAAATACTTAAAATTTTGATATAAAAATATTCTATCTTCCAGTACTTCACTTCTATTGATTTAGGTTATGGATAACCTAACGATATGTCAACTCTTTACAAAAGTCATACTTTTGAGGCAACAATATAAAATCAGTCTTATAAGGGTCAGATTTCAGCAGCATTCGATATTCTCGAGTTTTATCCATGTGCACATTTATCATATTTTCTTTGCCATAGGTGACTTTAAGATGCATAAAATAGACAATGATTTTTAAAAATTTTCAATTATATATTCATATATGTTTAGGCATATAAACAGCTGATGGAAATTGAAGGAAACCTTAGAGAGAACTGTTTTCCGCCAAACTGTTGACGCCTTATATTTCAAAAATTCTTACATGGATTTTCAAAATTTGTGTTATTCTATTTTGTAATTCATGTTATTCTTTTAGCGAAGCTCTTCAAAACAAAAAGTCAGCATTTTAATTCTAATTACAAAATTTGTGACACTCCTATTCCGATAAAAAATTAACCTAAAAACAAAGCTTTATTGATGGTGTCGTCTTTGAATGGTGACCCCTTCTTTGTGTACGCATGAAATTAGAATTTATTACATCAATACCACAATGTCAATCAACTATCTGTCTAGGCATAGATGAAACTGTTTCAAACGCTTTACGGATTTAAAGAGTTTTTCTCCCTTACCTCAGGTCTACTACCTTAAACTCTAAAGACGTTTCCAGAAATTAGTAAATTTTGGTTATTACCCCCTGATTACGATAGATCCGCCATTAAGGGGTAGATGGGTACCCCAGGCACTTATACTGATAAATTATTGAAACACAATTTTAAACATTCAAATTTTCAAACTCATGTATTTCCAAAATTTTCGAGGGAATTCCCCGCAATACACATCTTTTAAAATAGTGTAGTCTGGCGTTGTTTGATATGCCACTTTGCCATATTACATCCTCGAAATTCGCCTATTTTCCATTTTCTATTGAAGTTCTTATGAGATTGTGTCTTTAAAGAATATATTTTAAGACAGTTTGACCTCGCTAAACAAATCACAAATGTTTTTATGTATCTTTTTTTTTCCTTTCCTTTCTTTGTAATCAAAATTCTTAGCATGGTGAATAAAAGGATATGGAGCAAATGTACATGAGACAAAGTCTCTACAAATACATGGTAAAAAACAAGCAAAGGAACAACGCTTTTATTGTTGTTCTTCATCTTGAAGTCACCATGAGGCCTTCAACAATGAGCTTTGCTCATACCTCATAGTAAGTTCA
>MJUU01045206.1:46572-61396 GCA_002080025.1 Modiolus philippinarum
CGCACAAGTACACCATAACTGAAAAATATAGAGAGCATACATCTCTCGCACGGGGAATCGTTTTACGGACTCCACATGCATGTTACTTGTTGAATGAACAGGTGATTTACAATTTAATTACCCTACATGTACCGTGCCATTTAATAATGAAGCAATCGATACAGCCCGAGTCGGGCAAATCTGTCTACCTGTGTCGGATCTTGATTTTCCGAATGGAACAAGATGGCGGCCCCCACAATTTTATTTCTTAAAACGTCTATAACCGACAATACTGTAATTGCACATTTTTGGCGAGAAATTATTTTTGCGGATTTCCGTCCGCGGACAAGTTCGCGGGTATTTAATTTCGTGGAATCTTCATAAAACTTGGGCTTTTTAATACTAATTACGCATATTTATACCTATTCGCAGGTATTTATTTTCGCGGAAAAGTATTCACCACGAAAATCGTTAGTACACCGCGAAAATAAGTACAATTACAGTAGTTTCTATTTGAAATCTGACAATGTATTTTATCTTAAATTAATTACTCCTTTGTCCGCCAGGAGTTTTCCGTTGTGTTGACACTGTTTGTGTTGCTAATCCAACTGTTCTTCGCATATTTACATTTTGCAATTTGCTTTTACTTGACAATGTGTGTAGGATATTTGTGGGACTAATTTTTCCAGGTGGTTGTTGTGCGACATTTGAGACGGTTGGAGTTGTCGGTTTTATTGACAAAATCGTAGTCGTTGTAATGGATGTAGTGGTAGTGGTAGTCGTTGTAGTTGGTGTAGTGGTCGGTGATTTTGTAGTCGTCGATTGAGTTTTGGTTGCTGTAGTCGTTGTCGTCGTTGCTGTGGTCGTCGATGGAGTTTTGGGTGTTGTAGTGGTTGACGTTTTTGTTGATGTTGTCGTCGTCGGTATTGTAGTCGTTGGTGTTGTTGTCGTCGCTTTTGTAGTGAGTGCTGTTGTAGTTGTTGGTTCTGTAGTCGTCGATGTTGTTGTGGTTAATGTTGTTGGTTTCAATGTCGTCGTTATAGGTGCAACTGTAATTATAAATTAAAAAAGTAAATTAACAACAACGTTGATATATGAAAGATGATCTCTGAACCAGAGCAAACAATTTTTGATATTATATTTCTTTTTTTATTTGCAGTAATTCGATATTGAAATGTTGGGAGTCCTTCCGTATGTCCGTCCATCAGTCAATCCTTCAACATTATAAGCGCTCATTCAAATTTAATTCTTTGATTTCTTAAAACACAAAAATAACATGTTGTATATTAAGTTGTAAATTTTGTTAAGCCTTACACGTGTTCCAAGGAGTAATTTTCTTTAGCAGTATAAGAATCGTATAAAATGGAGGACCAATTTGCATAATATTTATGCAATAGCTTGAAAATTGCATCCAGAACATTAAGACATTTCATTTTCACTAATGACCACACATGGAAAATAATAGTAAGTACAATGTTAACAAATATGTAATGGAAATTAAAGTATGAACAACATGAACATATGTGCACATTAAATCCAGTACTGAGATATGAAATTCTAACATAATGTGTTAGTCATTGGCTTGTCCTTGTCTTCTTATAAAATTTTAGCTTCTTGATATTTGGGTTATTGGATGTGGTTTGTTTCCATTGATTTATTCACTTTTTACCTTTTCGGGGCCATATAAGGCTTACTATATGGTGTGAGGTTCCTCACGTGTTGAAGACCATATGGTGACCCTTAGATGTTTTGTTTTGGGTCGTTTTAACCTGGATATGGGATGTTGTCTCCTTGACATTTACCCCATTTTCTTTCTTTTTCATATAACGTAACTGGTATTAATGGGAGGTACAGAATGACAATTATCAATAGGGTTTTAATGGTTTTAATAACAGTTTTGCAAAACTTAGTAGTTCCCATAAGTATGAAATAATCTGATGTATTCATAAGTTCATGACACTTAAAACATTTGGTTTTTCATATAAGGTTTTTAGCAAATACCTATACCTACATTTTTTTGTAACAGTGTTAAAAAATGGTGATGAAAGAGATAAAGTAGCTAGCCAGAATAAAATTTGTCACGACTTTTCTCCAGATTTTGTTTAAGGGTGAATATGTTTTCTGTTACCCTTCTGTTTTAAACAGAAAATTTGAGTCGAAAACAGAGGGAGTATTCCTGATTAACTGAACACCTGTATTTATTGTAATAATGCCCTGGGTACTGTCGATGAACCAAAACACGTGGGTAGGGTAGCAATTAAACACTAAATCAAAATGGAATAAAAAGTGAGGGTATCATTCAATATTATTTATAAATAAATCAGAAGGCAAGAATGAAGAATGTAACACTGGTTGCTAATGAGGGCTTGTCGGGGGTTAAACCAACTTTTGAAAACATTATAGAAATTTCAGCAGAATTTAAGTAAGATTAATAAAAAGGCTAACAGTACAACTTGATTGTTTGTATGTTGTGATTGTCTTTTGCTGGTCTTTTTGTCATGAAACGGATGACAGCGATTCTAAGAATACTTTATCAGTTAATTATGTTTGTTTCCAATCCCGCACACATGACATGAAACAACATTGATGTAGCGTCTCATGGACATGTAGCAAAGAAGTCTTTTCAAATCGACGCCGAGGATAGTCTTTAACTTACTATGAGGTATGAGAAAAGGTCATTGGTGACTACAAGACGAAGGGCAACAACAAAAACATTGTTCAATTGCTTTATTCTACCATGTATGTGTAGAGACTTTATCTCAAGTGCATTTACTTTATATCCTCTTATTAATTATTTAGTTTATTTTAAAATGAAATAAGTACAGCAATTTAAGCTGCGGCAAGTTTCATTGTCGCAGCGTTCGTTAACATTACTTTTCCTATCTATCAATATAAAAAAAATCTCCCAGTTTCAATGGGCAAATAATTACTTAGACAATGGAATCTTCACAGATACTTTTTTTTCTTAAGGTAGATCGACACTAATACACAGCGCATTCGATTGGCACATTTGCGAAACACAAGTCAGACACGGAATTGACTTGACTTTCAAGGCGGAATATTCCATATTTGGCCTTTTCATTGTGACGTCATAATAGATTGATATGCACTTTTCCTTGAATTAGCTGTCTTTTCCGTGAATTATATAAAATATCTCTCTTAATCAAACGTAATCAAACGGTGACATATAATGTTTTTAAGCTCAACATAAAGCTGAAGTACATACCTCTGAAATGTCAAAAAAATATTCTTTGTAAATATTGCTGAAAAATACTGAATTTGGCCTGATTTTGAAAGCCTGATAACAGGAAAAGATGATCGGAAACATATCATTTTTATTTTATTTTTTTAACAAATGGACTAAGACTTACAAAATATTCAAAAATGAAAAATTCTGCCTGATGTCGAACGACTTAAATCACAGTCTGTGCAAGTTTGTTAAGTACTGCTAAAAACTAAACTGGTGGGATATCAGAGATTGAATTTCGTTTGAGGATTTATAGTAGGAGTAGTTCCTCTTTATAAGTTAACAAATTGACCAAATATTCTTGTAAGCGATCCTTCAGATTTATTTCTTATCACATTTTGGTAATATTTATACAGCAGCTTGGACTGACTTAAATTTTTGCAGGCAATTTCAAAACAAAATGTGGGTAAAACCTGTTTAATTTATTGGCTCACCAAATAATGTTAAGGAGCTGTAGAAATTTATTCATCATTAAATTTTGAAAAATTATACAGAAGAACAGGAGCTCAAAGAAGAGCAATCGATGTATAAAAATGAATTAAGACCTACAAAATTCACGCTTCAAAACCTACAAAATTGTCAAAACGTTTTTAATACGACAAATTTGACTATGGACTATGGTCAAAATTATTGCCAGTCCAAACATTTCTCAATTTTTATATATTTCTATGCAGTTAAGTGTTTCGGCTTTTCTAGATATATGAGGAAGTTATTCACATTTTTTTAGTTGATGGTGTTCCAAATAATTTGATGTTATCTGCACTGAAGAGACATAAGTTGCCCATATGCAATAACTTTATTCACAATAACTTCGGTATTTTGTTTTTTAGAAAACAATTCGAGGTAAGGAGTTAAGTTCTTTGTAAAACATTTTTTTTTGCGAGGCCAATAATGTTTAAACAAATATAATTGCGCTTTTCAGGTTGAACATTTATTAAATAGAACAGGAGATATAAAAGGAAACGGAGTAAGATTGTTATTGAACTCTACATATGAGCCAACGAAAATATCCTCGTCTATCCGGTTTTCGACCTACTAAGCGTCGATTGTGACGTCATAATTTTGGTTGAAATAGCACGTTTAGGTCGAATACTGAAGTGGGTCGAAAATACGATGTTTGGCGATATACTATACAATCCTTTAAAGAACCTTCCGAAATTGGAGTTACAAATTCAATTTAAAACGGCTAAAACTGTTGGAAATAATTAAAGAAAAAATACCCACACACTCATATGTCAGTTTTAAATATAATATTGAAGGGATGTTTTCAGATGCTACCAATTATTACTAAAACGATTAAATTTTCGCGCCGTTGTGCTCTTGGAACATTCATCTTCATGTTATACCAATGTTAATCTATCCTGGCAAAGTTTCATATTATCATATCCCCGCACTTTCTAATGAAAGTTTGAAGATATAGTCGGTAACTCGTCTCATGCCAATTCGTCAATTCACTTATTAGTGATTTAACTGTTTTGCAGTATCATTGCATATATTTTTAAATTTTGATTCCGATTCCAACTTCGGTATATTTCCCGAGGACGTCATAGATTCATATCTTTTGAAATTATAACACACAATATTGCATTCTAGTAAATGTTTGAAAAATACAATTTAAAATACTTAGTATTTCACAATGTGATTTCAGTTTGGTAAATACATTGAATCCCGAAAGTTTAAAAGACCACTTAATTTTTTATGCCCCCAGATCGAGGATCGGGGGCATATTGTTTTTGTCCTGTCTGCGTGTTTTTGTCTGTGCGTCCGAAACTTTAACCATGGCTATAACTTTTGAACTATATAAGATGTACTTTTCATACTTGGCAAGCGTATAGATCTAGTCAAGAGGAACATAAATATGCCAAAAACATTAGGTCAGGTCAAAGGCCAAGGTCAGAGATGTTAAAATGGGGTTAAATTGGCTGTTTTCCAAAATTTGACAGTAGAATCCTTATTTTTTATTAAATTGAGACGGAGTTTGCTTTATGTAATTGCTAATAAAATTGCGCAAATGTAGAATGCCGATAGATTTGAGGCAGCATTTACCGTTTTTGAGAAACAAGAGGCCCAAAGGTACCAATTGAAAAAAAATAATGAATATTTTTTTTTTTTAAATGCAGTGCTTTTCTGTAGGTTTCTAATAGCATGTTTAAACAGATACATTAAACAATTAAATCCATTTTCAATAAACAACCCAAAGGGGCCTCATCCGTTTCAGAATAAAGGGGTTGAATTGGATGTTTTATGGTAATAAAAAAACTTTTGAATTATGTAAGATAGACTTTTAAAACTTGGGAGGTGTATAGGTATAGTCAAGAGAAACATAAATATGCAAAAAATAGGTCAAAGATTAAGGTCACAGAGGTCAAAAGGGGTTAAATTGGTTATTTTCATTATTTTACTGAATCTTGGGGCATATGTAGTGTCTCACTATTTTTGAAATCCTTTTACTTTAGAAACAGTTTCGCCAATAGAGTTTAAAAATGTTTGATTCGATCTTTGGGAAATTCTCAAAGACAACATATATTTGGGAATTCTATGTAACTACCAAATATCAACGAAATCCTCTTCAATAAATATAGTGACTTTCGATTTAAAAATGTGTGTTTAACATGACCTGCAAGGATCTTTGTTGTCTCCGACAGTCATTACAGTAGTATTCGTATTTGTCATGTCGTCTGTTTAAAAATTAGTTGTTGTTTTTCAACATGTTCTTTGGTCTTTCTTTTTTAAACGGTATTTAAAATTAATGAAGGTGACATAATACATGAATGAATTTTTTTAGGATATGTTTAAGTATAATGCATTATAACACATTTAAGCAAAATGTCAAATTGTTTGACCCTACCTTTTGAAAAAAGAGTGCGCAGATTAAAAACACACAACTTCTATATACATTTCTAAACCAAAGATAACAGATAAAGCAACACTATTAATTGCAATTATAATCATAAAAATAAAATTGTTTTTGCTATATTGTCTGACCTTTATTACAACATGCACCGCCATATCCTCGTTGACAGTCGCAGATTTTGCTTTTTATATTATATGTTCCATTGAAACATACTCCACAGCTTCTTTGTTGGTAACTATTAGCTATATAAGAAAGAACGTTTAACTTACAAAAATCCAAACAATGTTTCAAATCAAAGGGTTTAATTACATTAGGATCACAACAGATAGACCGACTGCGAACTTGGATCCCATCTCCGCAAGATGTTGAACAACTTTGCCATGGACCCCATGTTTGAATGTCACACGTGTCGTATGTCCCACAAGCAAAATTGTTGGAATCACAGCAAGTCAGTAGGTTCATACAAACATGAATACCAAATATAAGGAATTTCCTGTTTTGCATTGTTCAAACTTTGAGATCGGTAGCGAGACAAAATGAAAACTGAGGTGCCAGTTATTTTTAAAATAATAGTGAATTATGTTATTGCTATATATATCTTATCTCTATTTTTTCATCCTGTGATTATTTTATCTGATATACATTGATGTATATATTAAAATATTTTTTTTAAATGTCAAATATTCATAAGAGCTGTCAATTTATGAAAAGGAATGTTCTAGAATTTTTAATTTTGTGTCGTCGTAAGTCGGTGTACCTAAGCATTTGGATTTACACTCTTTTTTAATGTAAACATACTTGTGAAAGAGCATTCTACATTTCAACACAGCATCAGTTTCTGTTTCTGCTTTTTAATTTGGTGTTGCATTTATTCTTCAAAATCTGATAAAAATTTGATACCTGACGGTTTTCCAGCGTTTCAAATTTAACCCTTAAACCAAAATTTTATATTGTGAAACCAAGTTGATTTTACAAATATTTGTTTAAAAAAAATAAAACTCGTCCTCTGGTGAAAAGCAACAAAACACCAAAATTACTGTGAATTAGGAATCGTTTGCTTGGTGCAAATTTTAGGTCTTAAATCTATGCAAAACACACCCAACGAGAGTTATTGAATTTATGACAGAACTATACAATTTCTCTTAAACCCACTTAAGAATCAAGTGTGTCGTGAAGATTTGACTTTTAGGGAGCAACCATTTGATTTTTAGGGGGGGTGGGCAAGGAAGGAACATCTGATCCTGGATATTTTTTTTTTTCACGCAACTTTTGAGCCTGACAATTTTTTTCTCACTCGAAGTAATCCTGTCATTGTTTTTCGGTATAAGCCAGAAATTTTGCTTCATATATGTCATCCTGCTTATTTTTTTTCAGATTTCTCCTGCCCTGACTGATATTTTTTTTCGCCGAATTTCTGATCCTGGATTTTTTTTCAAATTCCTTCCTTGCCCCCCCCCCCCTAAAAATCAGATGGCTGCTCCCTTACAGATGCCAATACTAGATAGAAAATATTTTTATACAATCAATCATATTTATTATATTTTTCAGTGCACCTTAAGTCAAACAATATCTGTGACATCAACAAAACTAATTATTTGATATTTTTGATAAAATGTGCTCTGTTGAAAACAAGTAATGGTGCGTTTGTAAAATTAGTTAAAACTGGAGTAAAAATGAAATCTAGGCGACCACTTTTCGACATACCCTCACTTTTTTCACGACAATTAATACCAGCTTGGCCAGAATTATCCAGTGTTTTAAAATACAATTCATGTACACATTTAAGGTTCAACAGCATCACCATCATACTAGTTTTTAGTTATGTTTCAGTGTTTAAAGCAGTTTTCTACAGCTTTCAGTACTAGTAAGCGTCTTAAAACCATGAGGTATGAACCAAGTTTATTTTCGAAGGCCTCACGGTGACTTTAATACGAATAACAACAATTAAAGTGTCGCTCCTTTATTTAAATTTTACCATGTATTTGTGGGGACTTTGTCTCATGTTCACTTAATTCATATCCTCTTCAAAATTAATGATACTTCATGATTTAGTACTCGTAAAACACGAATAAGTATATAATAATGTTCTGACACATATCATATTGAGAAATGGTTGTCATTAATCGACAATGGAAGGACATGGAGTAGATGAACATGAGCAAAAATCCCTACAAAAACTTCACTTAAAAAACGCAATGGAACAAGACAAAAATTAGTAAAAACGCAATGGAACAAGACAAAAATTAGTAAAAATGCAATGGAACAAGACAAAAAATTAGTAAAAACGCAATGGAACAAGACAAAACATTAGTAAAAACGCAATGGAACAAGACAAAAATTAGTAAAAACGCAATGGAACAAGACAAAAAATTACTAAAAACGCAATGGAACATGACAAAACTTAGTAAAACAGCAATGGAACAGGAAAAAAATTAGTAAAAACGCAATTGAACAAGACAAAAATTAGTAACAACGCAATGGAACAAGACAAAAATTAATAAAACGCAATGGAGCAACCCAACTTCTCTAAGGCAATAATAAAAGACTTGAAGATTGTTACCCTAGCGATATTCAAGTTAAAATGAATTGTTCGAAATAAGTTGTTTTTTAAGTTCAAAATATTCTTTTTTTTCTGCAAGAAAATAATAGAAAAAAACAAACGATGAAAATAGTGACCACTGTTTCAGCGCACGTTAAGGATTTTGTAAGCAAGATTGCTGCCACAATTTACAAACATTTCCAACTTTTTAAGGTAGATAGACAGTAATATTTACATCTATGAGATTTTGTTATAAATCGGCACCATTGAAAACCCCATCCTTTACAATTCAAATCCGCAATAAAAAGTATGGGTCACCAAGCTTGTTTTTTCTAGATTGTGCATTTTTTTTGCCATTTTTTCACCTTAATTTACATATAATGCATGGGGAAATATGGACAGGCAATCTTATCTTTATCATAAATGAACCTTTATCCATGAGAAGTTTTGTACTTTTGTTAATAGATCGTTTATAATCTCAACTATTGAAAAAGGCGACAAAAACTATTGGTCACCATGCTATTAAAGGAGATATTTTACGAAGTTTCCGTAATGAACATTTCTTACGGGAAAGGGGAGTTAATTCTCGACAAAGGGAACGAAATATGACGTTTCACATTAGTCAATCAGTTTTGACGTCACAAAAGAAAACCTGTCTTAAAATTGTACCGTCCAAAAAAATCATGTAAAATCCGTATTTGACTCTATATTTTTCAAATGCACGATTTAATTTCGTAGCACAACAGTGTCTATCAACCTTCAGTTAAGCTTGCATTTTAAAATAGGTAAGCATTTCAATTCTGATAATCTCATATCAATGTCAGTTTATAAAAGTAATCCTCCGTATAAATCATAGCATTTTAAATGCTTTATTAATGCAATAAAATATATATCTAACGATTTACATTTAATACATGTAACTGTTTAGCTTTAAACATATTCCTTTGTTTTCTCATACAATGATTATGTATATAAACATTTCCAAAACATTACGAGGATTTGCCAACTTCATACTCATTGTTACTGGGGGGAAATGAATGGAGCTTTAAATCTGCCAGTTATCGAAATTTACCATTATGCATGTAAAATCTTTAAGATATTGCCATTGTACTGAAATAACAAAGCCTCTTGGTTTAATCATAATTGTAAAAAAAATCTGCCCGTATAGATACATGTATGATTAATGTATTTTGTTGTTCATACCTTGTGTTTCTCTTAAAAAAAATAAAAAATGTATAATATTACAATGTAGTACTTTTGTGTGAGTATGGAATTTCAAACATTTATTGCATTGAGCGCGACAGCACAAAATGCTTTGCGAGCAACAAATTCGATCCAAGCAAAACAACATGTAATTACTAATAGCGTTTTATTGCTAACTCGTTTATAAAAATTAATAGAGATGTTGATATTCGATGTTAAAATTTTAAAGACTTTATGTGGAACAGCTGCTGCACTATGCCATGCATGTTAAATTTTCATTTTCGTGTACGTAGTTATATAATTTAGCAACTTCTTATTATTTTTCTTTGCTTTTGAAAGGCCTCGAATTTGTGTTTTGTAACTAAATGACTCCAAAAAAAATACAGTCTTAGGTCAAAAGTATTCAGAATATTGAAAATTTCCAGTGCATTTTATATTAAAACGGTCTTCACTTAAACTATTCTCTAGAACTCATTTATTGTCTGATTTTCATAAAAATTGCACCATTCAAAAGAGCTCGTCGTTTAGTTACTTCCCTTAATTTTCACATGTTTCATATAAGTTTTGGTGTTGATGTTTGCTGATTGTAATGATTTACGTGTGTTTATATCATGACAATTAGAAAACTAGATGCAAAAAAATTATATGAAAATTATAGGAAGAAAATGAATGTCAAGTTCTTTTAAATGGTACAATTTTTATGAAAATCGGTCAAGAAATAAGCTCAGCAGAATTTTTAATGAAGACCGTTTTAATATGAAATGCACTAGAATTTCCAAAATAAGTTGAAGGCAGGTGCAGCTTAATTGACATAAAGTGATTCGTATATCTGGCATGCAAGGCTCAGTCTTTATGCCTTTTATTTTCAAATACAACGTGCAACTTTGCAAATTCATGAATATGACTATTTATGATCTCTTGTACATTATTTTACTTAAATGTGCGTTCAAAAAAATTTCATATAGTATCTCGTATATCTTATCGTTTAGCCAAGACACTTAAGTACGTAGTACATTTGTACATAGCATACACACAGTGTATGCCGCTAGATATGGTTCAGTAACGATTACAAAAAATCATGAACATGAGAACAATGAAATTAAAATACTGAGACCACATACTTTTTGGAAAAGTACGCGCCTCGTATACTCGTATCCAAACAAAGAGAATTTACAGACCAGAAACAAAAATACTAGCAACTTTGATGTTCACAGTGATGACCAAAAACTGTATGTTGGTGAAAAGTGTGGAATTAGTGAGTATATGTTGAAGGTTTGGGATAGTTTCTCTGTGTTAGTTCTCTTTCGTGGACCTCGGACTGTATATCGTCTTAGGCACTGTTTACATCTTATACGTAATTATTGGATAGAAAGTAGAGTTGGCTTCATATACTAGACAAAAGAAAAGAAACGTTACACTTCCGTGTATTTGCAACTAACTTGGAAATCGGTGTCTCATTTTTTTTTTAAAAAATCGAAATTCTCACAGAATGCTTGTTTAACCCAAAGCTTTAGTTTTGTGCAAAAAAATAATTTTCACAGTTTTTGAGATTCCAAAAATTGAAAAACATTAATTGCAACAGAAATTGACAAACATAAACATTACGTCGTAAAAAATTTAACCCTTTACAAAGTAAGATAACAAAATAACGCACATTTCAAAAATGTATTGCTCATTTTGATTCGAATTTTGTGACACCCGTTTTCCAGTCTCCCAAACTGAAGTTGCCAATAAAACATTGCAAAAGCCTGCAAAATGAGGAAAACGCTTGGGTGGTTTCCTTTTTAACACAAAGATTAAAATTTTATAAAGGAATAAAGTCACAGATACGTACAAATTGAAATAGACAATATTGAAAGAGTGTAACGTTTCTTTTTTTTTTTTTTTGGTCCGTATATACAAAAAAATGATAGATTTGGGGCTTTAAGGATTGGGACGGGAGCAATTCTGCTAACGCCAATAGTAAACGGGATGTAAAACTGTAAAATATATGACTATTTAAGAAATAATATTTACTTTGTAAATTTGTACCTTGACGTTCACAAAACTTCTGCTCATGAAAACCCACGATTTAAACTGTCGAACTAGAATATCCCCTTTCCGTATTAATTAATGGAATTCCCCCAACGAAGTAAGATTACGTTCAGGATGTTCGCTGGTCATTTTCAAAATAAATTGAGTTTCAAATAAATGTTATTTTATATATTTTTGAAAACAAATAATAAGATAATAAAGGTAACATGGTACAGGCCATGCATGCATATGTGCTATTTGAGAGATTTCACATCTGGGGACTCATTTCTTACACTATATAGATACTGTAACGAAAAACAACAACTCACTAGAAGGAGCTAACATGAGATGATCGATTATGCAAAAATCACCTGTATCCAATTTTATCTTTATTTCGATATTTTTTCATTTTCGTTTCCATACCTGCAAAATAAAGTATTTTTATGTTAAACATTCGTTACTGAATACCAGTCTAACATGAGCAAGTATTGAACAACATTATTTTACCTTAAAACTGAGTGCACGGCCAAAAAAAAGGTTTTTTCAAGATTTTTTTAATATGGCGTTAGGTAAATCCAATATTATGTGGTACTCGTCATTTCATTCTCATGGGAATTTTATACCCGAAATCAGGGTGAGTACAAAACCAAAAGGGAAGGATTTGTTTTGTGTTCATTAATTTAATATATAGACAACATTTATGTCAGATTTAAAGCAATCCTGAAAAAACAATGTTGCGTCCAGGATAAATCATACGATGGCAACAAAGTTTTAGATTTTCTACCAAAATTTAATTAGATAAACCTAACCAAATGCATTTTATAAAGTTTGCTGTTAAACTTTTTTTACTTTGCTTGGAAATAAAGTAAATTAATAATTATATCAATTATACTTTTAAAATGTGATCAAGCTTTTACAACCCCCTATCAAAGGAAGGCTTTATATAGTGAATATGAGACCGTACTTGAATATACATTTAGATTGCAATTTTGGCAGCCTTCTAGCAATTGGAATTCACCTAATTATTTTTCCAAAATCAAACCTGTCCAATATATGGATTTTTAAACCCAGAAGATTAGAAAGTGTTGTGTTAGTTTTTTTCTTAATACGAATCTATACATAATATTAGCTTACATGATCGATTGAGGGATATAGAGTAAATGCACATAGCCTTTACACGGCAAAACAAAGCAATGGAACAACTCTTTTATTGTCAAAGTTACCATGAGGCCTTCAACAATGAACTTTGAACATGCCTCATAATGAGTTCAAGACGGTCCCTAGCACCGGTTTGAGCTGCATTCATTGCTAATTGTCTAGCAAGGCTACATCCATGCTTATCGTCACCGATGAATGCAGGGTTGTCAACAAACATAAACATCCTTTGAGAGGAGTTTTATAATTCGCAAACCAAAAATTTGATGAATCTAAGCATTAAAAAGATATGAATAGTAAAAGTTTTAGTCGACGGTTTATACTAACTCTTTAAAAACTTTTTTTTGGACATTTTTAAAGAGTTAGTATAAACCGTAGACTAAAAATTTTACTTTTCATATCTTTTTAATGCTTAAATTCATCAAGTTTTTGCTTCGCGAATTATAAAACTCCTTCGAAAGGATATTATGATGTTAAATTTTCAAAACACTGAATTTTTTTTGTCATTTTTATAGACTTAGTTTAAACCGCTGTTTCAAAATCTTACTTTCCATACCTTTTTATGCTAAATTTGATAATTTTTGTATTTCGCAAAATATCAAACTTCTTCGCAAGGATATAATGATGTAAAATTTTCAAAACACTTATCTTTTTTTTTTTTTTTACATTTTTAAAGAGTTAGTATAAACCGTCGACTAAAAATTTTACTTTTCATATCTTTTTAATGATAAAATTTATCAAGTTTTTGGTTCAGGATTTATAAAACTCCTCCCAAGGGATACTATGGTGTAAAATTTTCAAAACACTGAATTGTTTTTGTCATTTTTAAAGACCGAATTTGAACCACTGATTAAAAAATCTAACTATTCTGTCTATTCTATGCTAAATTTCATAATTTTTTTATTTCGCGACATATCAAACTCTTTCGAAAGGATATCATGAAGTAAAATTTTCAAACACTTTATTGTTTTTGTCATTTTTATAGAGTAAGTTTAAACCGTAAACTTAAAATTACGCTTAGTTTTCGTTCCTCTTAAATGCTAAAATTCATGAAATTTTTAATTTCCAAATTATATAACTCCTTGGAAAGGATATGATGAAGTAAAAGTTTTAAATTACTGAATTGTTTTGATCATTTATAAGACCAAGTTTTTGTTTTTATTTAACTGCTTATCAAATTTTTTATTTTTTATACAAAATCTCATGATTTTTTTTTAATTTCGAAACACAGTACACATCCAGTTATATGAAAATAAAAATCTGCTCTCTAGATTAGTTAAATTGAATATTCTTTTTAAACTAAGTCTAAAACGGCGATATTTCACAACTTTTAACTGGTGAAGGTGAATTTAGACAGTCGAGATCGAAAGCTCTCAGGACTCGCTAATCTGATATCCATTCGCACCTAAATGTGTCACAGGGTACAACTCTATTTGATAATTAATTTATAATATCAAAATATATAAAATAAATAAAAGATACGAAATTTGAATAAAAAAGAGAGAAATATAAGCGATAAACAGAAAAAACGATTTTGATTGGTTTAATTAAACCCTGAATACCGTTTTCCGTTTCTGATTGGACGAACGTTAAATATCAAATAGCGATTTCCGTTTCTCGTTTCTCATTGGCTAAAACTATGAATAGCGTTTTTGCTTTAAACTCGAATTAACGATACCGATCGGAAACTATGGGTTTCCGTCGCAAACCCCTAGTTTCCGTTCAATTAATTCAATCGAAAACTAGGGTTTTCATCGAAAACTATGTATACCGATCGGAAACCCATAGTTAACGTGCGGTATACCTAGTATTTCGCAGGAAAACCCCTAGTTTC
>MJUU01045207.1:2960-21480 GCA_002080025.1 Modiolus philippinarum
GCCAAACAGGAAGTACACATCCGACAGGACTCAAAATAGGACGTTCCTTACAACTAACCATATAGAGGCTGCATACCAATTTTGAAATCAATCCCTCTTGTAGAAACTGAGAAAAATACGATGAAAAATTCATGTTTCCCTACATTTCGTGACAAAGTCCACATTCTGCCAAACAGGAAGTACACAACCGACAGGACTCAAAATAGGACGTTCCTTACAACTAACCATATAGAGGCTGCAAACCACTTTTGAAATCAATCCCTCTTGTAGAAGCTGAGAAAAATGTGACGAAATTTTTTTCGGATGAACGGACGGACAAGGTGAATGCAGTTTACCCCCCTCTCTATAGAGTGGGGGTATAAAATGCAACTATAAGTTAAAAATATGTACAGATACATTTTAGCTTCAACTTTTATATTGTTTGCAGTATGAATTGATCCATTTTAGCCTCAGGGGTATGTGTGTTGCTTGCAATATGAATTGACCCTTTTTTAGCTATACCAATTGCAAAAGAAAAGATAACAAGAAATAATATATTTTTTGCAGTATGAAATATTGCATTTTAGCTTCGTGGATGTGTGTTGTAGTATGAATTGATCCATTTAAGCTTCAGGGTCCATATTATTTGTGGTATGAAATGATCCATTTAAGCCTTAGGGTTCACATTATTTGCAGTACGAAATACATAGTTACCACCCCAACTTACTGAAATCTGGAATCAGGCAATTGAAAACGCGGAAATTGGCATTGTTTTGTGGAATCCATGAAAATCTTTTGGGACCGCGTTAGAAAGATACTGATACAAAGAAAAGATACATTTATCAGTTTGGCTTATTTAGACACGTACAATTCACTTTGAAAAACGTTTTAAATATGATGAACCCACCGATTTTCCATCAACATTTTATGCCTGTCAGTCTGATTACATGTGTTGTTCAATGTCGTTTAAATCGCCATGCCCAATGCCGATATCAGAAATCAAAAAGTTCCATTGTACATGGTATTCATCCACATAGGATTTAACAATTACTAATTTCCATGTTCTTCGTTTGATTTTTTGAAAAACACAGCGAGTCTTAGGCTTGGTTCCAACAGATTTACTTTTAATACTAAATCAACACCAGACACTTTTTGCTTCCGGTTAAGTTATTTATCCGGTTTCTACCAACAGCGAATTTAAAACTTCATACATCTGATACAGGACATACAATGTACATAAAAACTTAATTACTTTCAGCAAATTAAACATCAATTTTGATGTGTGTCTGCAATTTATTCAAAACTAATTTCAACATTTTCTTAGTCAAATTATTATTTTCTATTAAATTGAAGGGTCAATCCAAAATGGACATGCTAAAATCCGGAATGTGGCAACTATGGAAATGATCCATTTTAAAAACACAATGAATGTTTTTTTGCAGTATGAATTGATCATTTTAGGGTATATAAAATTTGCAAAATGTATAGATCCATTTTAGCTTCAGTGCAGTAGTGTAAGCTGATTACAATATTAATGGACCCAGGTGTGTATGAATGACTAAATACCGAAGTTACTGAGTAATCAGTTTTTAATGATATGTTAAGAATGAATTTTCTCTAATTTCTAGCAAATATAAACACCTTCTGAGTTCTGACAGATTGGTTATCGAAATAATAATCAACATGTGTGTAATTTGATATGAGTTGGTGATTGATCAATCATGTAAATGTCTTGTGTCAGTTTCTAGAAATAGTGCTATCCGATGTTGATGATATAATTAACACCTGCATCATTGTCTAGTGAAATGGATTTTGCATTTTTATTACTAAGATAACTCAATTTATTGATAATATGACATTTTTATGAAAAAAATATTATATTCAACACCCCTTTCAATGAATGGTGCAATGATATACATAGCAACGATGATAGCAACAAAATGGCGGCATACTTGAGACTGGAGACTACGGAGATTGCTTTACATTAAATAAATTGAGTAGACATTAGAGAAACAATCTCTAACATTCTTAAATTTTCACATTTTAATGTTCTCAGGTAATCCTTGAACTTTAAAATGTGAAAATTTAACTATCTTGATGTGAGAAATATATGTAATAAACTGGAAACAATGTTAGAGATTATATACACAACACAGTTGAATTTTTAATTTGAAAACAAAAATGTAGCATTTCCTAAAAAATTCTGTAATAGGTAAAATGTGTTACACATACATATGTTGCTATTGAGGTGACAACCATTCTTAATTGTTAGTCATTTTATCTGTTCAAAGTTACTTATTGTTGCCTTCATTCAAGTTCTTATTCAGGGAATCATACTTACCATTAAGAAACTGTAACCAATCCACATACTGGTGTAACCTACAGGACAGTCTGGTAATGATAATGATTGGCTGTGTACTGCTATTACCTGTAACATATACAATACATATACAGGGGTGATATACTGGAATAACCTACAGGAAAGTCTGTTAATGATAATGATTGGATGTGTACTGCTATTACCTGTAACATATACAATACATATACAGGGGTGATATACTGGAATAACCTACAGGAAAGTCTGGTAATGATAATGATTGGCTGTGTACTGCTATTACCTGTAACATATACAATACATATACAGGGGTGATATACTGGTATAACCTACAGGACAGTCTGGTAATGATAATGATTGGCTGTGTACTGCTATTACCTATAATATATATATGTATAACAAAACTGAATTTCACACAATTTGGGGATGAAACTTCTGTTTGTTGAGATACTGAATTGGACCAGATATAATTCCCTCATAAAATTGACTTAAGATAAATTGAGAAAAAAAGTTGCAATATTCTGATGCAACATCCATGTAACAGTTCATTTGATTGGTCAAAATTGACGGTCAACTACCGGTACACTATCTTCATGCATATGACGAATTAGGTTCCCTACAAAATCTGGTCCCTTGTCCACTTACAATATGTACAACTACATAAAGTACAAACATGAGGTTGCACGCGTTGTCGTGCTAGGTATACCCCCACTCGTTTTGTTTTGAAAATTAAAAAGGAAAAAAAATGGCTTAGTCCCGCTGAACAGGAAGTAAATATCATAAGGCGACCAAAATGGGAGACGACACATTCCCACTAAATATATACCAAATTTGAAATAAATCGGCCCAGCAGTAGCTGAGAAAAGTGCGACGAAAATTTTCACTATGTTAAATAAAGGGAAAAATGGCTAAGTCCCGTCAAACAGGAAGTTGATATCATAAGGCGACCAAAAAAGGAGATGACGCATTCCACCTATATATAAAGTCAAATACCAGATTTGAAATAAATCGGCCCAGCAGTAGCTGAGAAAAGTGAAACGAAAATTTTTACTATGTTCAATAAAGGGAAAAATAGCTAAGTTCCGCCAAACAGGAAGTTGATATCATAAGGCAACCAAAATGGGAGATGACGCATTCCACCTATATATAAAGTCAAATACCAAATTTGAAATAAATCGGCCCAACAGTAGCTGAGAAAAGTGTGACGAAAATTTTCCCTATGTTCATAAAGGGAAAAATGGCTAAGTTCCGCCAAACAGGAAGTTGATATCATAAGGCGACCAAAATGGGAGACGACGCATTCCACCTATATATAAAGTCAAATACCAAATTTGAAATAAATCGGCCCAGCAGTAGCTGAGAAAAGTGCGACGAAAATTTTTACTATGTTCAATAAAGGGGAAAATGGCTAAGTCCGCAAAACAGGAAGTTGATATCATAAGGTGATCAAAATGGCAGACAACATTTTCCCCCTAAATATAAAGTCAAATACCAAATTTGAAAGAAATCCGACCAGCAGTAGCTGAGAAAAATGCGATAAACCTCGGACGGACGGACGGAAGGACGGACGGACGGAAGGACGGAAGGACGGACGGACAAGGGTATTCCAATATACCACCCACTCACGAGTGGGGGTGTAATAATACATGCATTAGAATCACAATAACAGTATATTATTTGAATGTCCAGGGGCTTCCAATCTTGATTTGACAGTCAAATATATCCATTTACATGCCCCGCTACACGTGGCCTGTAAACTGCATTTCAAACAATGTACTGTTATTGCTTAATTACTAGACATGCAATCAAGTCTAAAAATATGCTTTGTTATGTCTTAGGTAATGTCTCTAAATAAAATTTAATCACCCTTGCAAAAAAAAAATCATACAACCAGACTGAGCAAAATACAAAATCAGTCTATATTACATAAAACAATTCCAAGTGTATTGCAACATAAACAAATTGTTACTACTACTGGTCTTGTACCATTTATCGCCATTTCCACACTGTGATTTTGCATTTGATCTTCTTCAACTCGGACTAAACCTTTAATGCGTTATATTGTAAAAGTTTACCAAGGAATATGTTAACCAATCATGTTCATTTTAAGTTTCATTGCACATGCGCAGTAATATAGTCATTTTAAAAAATTTTGCTGATGTGTGTACCAGTTATTGCCAACTTTCAAAATATTCATCAGCTTTTAATAAAATTGTTAAATGTACACTTTAATCCACTGAAGTACTCCTAACAAGAGTTGTCAGAAGACAACATAGCAGTAACCTCAAAGCACAATAAAATCGAAAGTAATAGAAAGCTTTCTTCACAAGAAAGTCACATATCAAATATACACACCCTATCATTAAACAACTTAATTCTAGAAGCAAAGTTTAAGTTTTTAAAAAATTGCCCTCAGGGCAAGGTCAAGGTCAAAATATCTACAAATATGGTACCATAAGAAAGCTCTCATTAAAATAATGTCACATACCAAATATGAACACCCTACCACTAAACAACTTAATTCTAGAAGCAAGGTTAAAGTTTTTAGAAAAATTGCCCTCAGGGCCAGGTCAAGGTCAAAATGTCTACAAATATGATACCACTAGAAAGCTCTCATCATAAGGAAGTTACATACCAAATATAAACACCCTACCACTAAAAGCCTTCCTTCTAAAGGCAAGGTTAAAGTTTTTCAAAAATTGCCCTAAGGGCAATGTCAAGGTCAAAATGTCTGCAAATATGGTACCACTAGAAAGCTTTCATCATAAGGAAGTTACATACCAAATATAAACATCCTACCACTAAATGCCCGCCTTCTAGAGGCAAGGTTAAAGTTTTTCAAAAATTGCCTTCAGGGTAAGGTCAAGGTCAAAATGTCTACAAATATGGTACCACTAGAAAGCTCTCATCATAAGGAAGTTACATACTAAATATAAACACTCTAACACTAAAAGCCAACCTTCTAGATGCAAGGTTAAAGTTTTTCAAAAATTGCCCTCAGGGCAAGGTCAAGGTCAAAATGTCTACAAGTATGGTACCAGAAGAAAGCTCTCATCATAAGGAAGTTACATACAAAATATGAACACCCTACCACTAAAAGCCTACCTTCTAGAGGCAAGGTTAAAGTTTTTTAAAACTTGCCCTCAGTCCAAGGTCAAGGTCAAAATGTCTACAAATATGGTACCAGAAGAAAGCTCTCATCGCAAGGAAGTCACATACCAAATATCAACACTCTAGCTCTTCGGGTCTCAATTCCACAAGCCAGGTTAAAGTTTTGCTGACGCCGACGACGCCTACACTGAGGGTATGACAATAGCTTTTTGGACATTCGTCCCGGCGAGCTAAAAAGGGATGAACTAAAAGGGAATAAAGAATGAAAGGTCAGCCGATGCAATTTTCAAACTGAAAGTAGCATGTTTTTATCAACGTGCAATTGGCTCTATTTTGTTCACGATGACAAGAAAATTGAAGACCTTGACAGCCCCAATTCATCTTGATTTGATTATATGAAGAGAAAACAACATAGTTAGTTTTTATATCTGGCAGAAAATATAGCTCACACCCCAAGTTCTCTTTTTCTTTTTATCACATGTAAAAAATCTATTTTTAGCTAATTATCATACGTGACCCCCCACATTAAAGGGGCTCCCAAGGGATTTTGTCTCAGATTTCACTGTTTTTGAAGATTAAAACAAATTTATACAAGGAATGTATTTTTAGGATGTCACTTCTGTACATAACCGTGTAACAAAAGTCACGCAAGATCTCGAAGCACGTGAGAATTGCGATAACTGGTACATGGCAATAACTGGTACTTGACCAGTACTGCAATATAAATTTAACTCACCTCTCCAGTAGCTTCACATACAGAACATCTACTGATATAGTTCTGTAACAGATTTCCTGAGATAGGGTTCATCATTGGGGTCATGGGTTCCAAGGTAGATAACCAGTAACTGTAATCATTTCTATTGGCAACATTACAAACATTGTTTATATTGCAGAACAAAAATGGCATTGTACTAAATCTTCTAAGACAGCTTCCAGATGCACCTGTAGTTATAAAAGAAATAATATTTTAAAACACCATAGCTCTTTGACAGATCTCCAATAAGATATTTTCAATGTTGAATATTTTCCATGAAATATTTAAAATTGATTGGAATTTTCAAAAATATAAAAAAGAGTAATGTTGCATCACATGATATCTGTAAAAATACCAAGTTCCAACTGCATTTACCATTTACTCCTTCTTAACTCCTGTCTTTTGTCTGCTAATCAATTACTCAACTTTCTATAGAATTCTATTGTATACCACTTTGTACTGCCTGAAGGGGTTTACCTTGATACTCCAGTGATGACAAATTGGTATACAATAGAGTTCTATAGAAAGTTGAGTAATTGATTAGCAGACAAAAGACAGGAGTTTAGAAGGAGTTTTATAAGTGTTACTAGAGGAATATTGGTATGTTCATTGAAGAATTGCAAATATAAATATACGTTAATCATCCAGGAAATCTGTCATAAGTAAATGACAGAAAGATAAACAAATGTATGAGTGCATCACGTAATGCCCCACTGCTCCACTAAGGGATGATTTTACTGACCACATGATCCAAGAGGAAATTGCCGATAGGAAGTCTAATACTGCTTTTTAATTTAAGAATCGAAAGAATAATTCGACTGTCAATAACAGAAATCTACTAAAATGTGGATGAAAACCCCAGCATGTTGTAGATAATAAAATTGGTTTCAACTTTCCTTTTAAAATTACTTTTATTTTCTTTTTAATAGCTTGTAAGACTTTTATCTTGAGATCTGTTTTTTCAACAAATATTTTGTTCTAGATTCTATAATTACATACCTAAATCTTGTCCAACAGCTCTACCATTACCCATGATAAAGCTTAGAGAAAAGCCATCCCATAATTTTGTTGTTCCAACTGGACACTGGGGTACCAATGTTGTTTGACTATGCCTGTTTAAAAGAGACGGATTTAAAAGACGTTTTGATATTCAACATACATGTTAAAAGTATTAAAGACCAAATTGAATATCAAGTGATAGTGATATTTATGAAAACCATGAAAATTGATGTCCACGGATAAAAGTAAGTACTTCAACAGTATCACTCAAATTTAAAAGATGTTTTTATAAATTTTGGCAACGAAGGATAAGCATCTCCTGATAATTTGGAAACATATCACGAGGCACGAGATTTTGTCACTTTAGGACCCTCTCTTTAAAGTATTAAAACAATGGAAATATAATAATAATGGTCACAAAAATTATTTTGCAAGTACAGTATATGGTAAACTTTGGGAAACTATTAAAGTTGTGAAATTCTATGCATTATCATAGGTGTTAACCTATAAGAAGGACTATGTGGGAGATCTCCCTCATAACAGCTTTTGTTTGTGGGAGATTTTGCATGATGACCTTAAACACGCATTTTTTGTAATTTTCTTTGTGATAAAAAGATATCTTTAAAAGAAAACTGAATAATTAGGAAATACCAATACAAGATTAATTAGCTAAAACAACATAATTAACTGCTTTGGGTGGCTTCTATTGCTATATTGTGTTAAAACGATTGTTTTCAGTATATATAAAGTAGTATTTTGTATTAAAATAACAAATTTTTTCTTCAAATATTGTGATATTTTGCAAATGTGGGAGAACTTTCCTCTTTGTGGGAGATTTTGGTCTCCCACGAGGGAGAACATTCTCAAGTGGGAGATTTGATGTGTTAGTGGGAGTCTCCCTTGCAATGTGGGAGGGTTAACAGGTATGGCATTATTTATAGAGCCTTTAGCTCCAAATCATGGTGCATTTTTATTGATGAAAATCAGAAGTGACAAAAAAAATCAACCAAAATGTTTGGATTTCAAATTTCAATCATGTGTATTGAAGAAACTACTTGCTGTAATTTAACAAAATTTACTCTACTGATGTAAAAACCATTCAGCTTTCAGGAAAGCATAATTTTATTAAACTCCATATACAACTTTTTAAGTAGATAGCTCAAAACTGAATGCATATCAAATGCCTCACTATAGATTTTAAATTGCAGTATGAATTGTGTACGAGTTTCTTATCCTTCTAAATATACATCCTTGCCTTTGGAGACAATATTGCAAGAATCGAAAACAAAACCTCTGTTATTTTTTTTATCTGTAATTAATAAATCATTGGGTAGAACAAATTTTGAAAAATAAAAAGTAATTGATAAGAAAACAGGTTTATTATAGCTTAGTAAAGGAATTTGTAAGATCCGAAAATTTTTTTTTAAATGCTGATTTCTTTGTAATACGTTGTGACACTGATTGATAAAGTAGGTGTGGCCTAACATACTTTTTCCCAAAATTTTTTCACATTCCAACAGTAGCAAATACTGAAAATATTTACTCAAAGAGATCAGAAAACTCACATAAACTTAACAATAAAAAATTATTTTTACACTTTGCTGTAAAAATATTCCTGACAGTTTTAGTATGTGACATGATATGTCAAGGAAAAAAAACATGATAAGTAACGGGTATTTCCCAATAAACAATATTTTAAACAATTATTAACAAAATAATTAAACCTTGCAAAATATAATCCTGGTGTAATTCCTGAGATTCCATTAATGCCATCTTCACCAGGTTGTCCCTTTGCTCCTGGAAGTCCATCTCTACCACGCAAGCCATCATATCCTTCTGGTCCAGGGAAACCAGTTTCTCCCTTTGGTCCTGGAACACCAGGTTCACCAGAGGACCCAGGATAGCCATCTGAACCTCTAGATCCTGGCTCACCTGGGAATCCATTTCTACCATCCTCACCATCCTCCCCTGGGAAACCAGGTTCTCCGTTATCTCCTTTTGGACCCACTGGTATAAAAGGTTCAGGACCATAATCACCCCTTTCACCCTTAACTCCTACAAAGCATGAATATGATTAGAAATTAAATCTTGACCCTTTTCCTTCTTTTAAAACAAACCAAAACTAGAATTGTGATAATGTTGAAGTCAGCAATAATTGTTTTCCCTCAAGTCAAAAATATGCAGAAGTATAAGTCAAAAGCCCATACTCCAGCCAAAAAATAATGGACTGGAACAAAAAAAAACATATTTACAATTAATACCCTACTACCTACTACATTGAACCTATATTATTTTAACAAGTAATATTTACCTTTGAGGCCATCTTCTCCACGCTGCCCAAAGAAACCATCCAGACCAGGTTCTCCTATTTGTCCAGTAAATCCTGGAACTCCATCCAGTCCAAAGTCTCCTCTCTCTCCTTTCATTCCTTTCACTGCAGTTATACCATCTTCACCCTAAAACAACATCATGTCTTTGATAAGAAAAATGAAAATTTATGGCTTACTTTGGTGAGGATAAATCAGAAGTATTCAATATGACTCAACCAGAATATTGAATGTGACAAAAAACTTGTGAGAGCAGCAAAAAGTACTCAATTTGATACAAAACTTGTGAGGAACAAGACAGTAGGAGTGTTAAATATGACCTAAAGCCTGTAAGGAGGTATTCAAGATTATGGTGGTATGATAAAAAAACTGCACATCATTCTTGCACATCTGGCAGAAAATAGAATTTACTATGAGAATGTTGGTGAAATGATTTTCGATGTCTTGTAATAGTTAAATTTGATAAAATATGCCACTTTTATCGGGTTATCATGCAGAATATTGTACCTTTTCATCAAACTCCTGTTCCATGAAGGGGAGATAATTTGTAAATAATTAATAAGAACAAGAGCTGTCGCCGAATGGCAACCAAGTATACCCCCCACTCATTGAACCCTGGACCAAAAATTCATGTTTACACTGCATTTTGTAATTAAGTCCACATTTCGTCAAACAAGAAGTATACAAATGACAGGAGTCAAAATAGGAAGTCCCTTACAATTAACCATATAGAGGCTGCATACCAATTTTGAAATCAATCTCTCTTGTAGAAGCTGAGAAAAATGTGACGAAAAATTCATTTTTTCACTACATTTCGTAACTAAGTCCACATTTTGTCAAACAGGAAGTACACATCCGACAGGACTCAAAAATAGGACGTTCCTTACAACTAACCAAATAGAGGCTGCATACCAATTTTGAAATCAATCCCTCTTGTAGAAGTTGAGAAAAGTGCGATGAAAAATTCATGTTTTTACTACATTTCGCAACAAGTCCACATTTTGTCAAACAGGAAGTACAAATCAGATAGGACTCAAAATACGATGTTCCTTACAACTAACCATATAGATGCCGCAAAACAATTTTGAAATCAATCACTCTTGTAGAAGCTGAGAAAAATGTGACGAAAAATTCATAATTTTCACTACATTTTGTAACTAAGTCCACATTTCGTCAAACAGGAAGCACACATCCGACAGGACTCAAAATAGGACATTCCTTACAACTAACCATATAGAGGCTGCATACCAATTTTAAAATCAATCACTCTTGTAGAAGCTGAGAAAAATGCGACGAAAAACTCATGTTTTTACTGCATTTTGCAACAAAGTCCACATTTCGTCAAACAGGAAGTACACATCCGACAGGACTCAAAATAGGACGTTCCTTACAACTTACCATATAAAGGCTGCATACCAATTTTGAAATCAATCCCTCAGGTAGAAGCTGTGAAAAATGCGACGAAAAATTCATGTTTTCACTACATTTTGTAACTAAGTCCACATTTCGTCATACAGAAAGTACACATCCGACAGGACTCAAAATAGGACGTACCTTACAACTAACCATTTAGAGGCTGCAACCAATTTTGAAATCAATCCCTCTTGTAGAAGCTGAGAAAAATGCGATGAAAAATTCATGTTTTCACTACATTTTGTAACTAAGTCCACATTTCGTCAAACAGGAAGTACACATCCGACAGGACTCAAAATAGAACTTTCCTTACAACTAACCATATAGAGGCTGCATACCAATTTTGAAATCAATCCCTTTTGTAGAAGCTGAGAAAAATGCAACGAAAATTTTTTTCGGACAAACGGACGGACGGACGGACGGACAAGGTGAATCCAGTATACCCCCCTCTTTAGCGAGTGGGGGTATAAAAATCAGTTTTTAGTCATTTATTAAAAAATTAATTCTGTGACCCTAAAGTTTTTTCATGCAAATTAAAGGAAAGTATATTACAGTCGAACCTGTACTAGCGACTCCCTGTCTATAACGACAAACTGCTCATAGCGACCTTTTTCATCCCCCCCCCGAGAAAATTCCCACTTTGATTACCTCTCTATAACGACAACCTGTCTAACGCGACTTATGACTGTACAAAACCGTCCGCACTACTCTGAAATCCTGTACATAGCGACTTTCGATGCTCCACAAAAACCGGATGTTGACATTTTTTTCGTTCTCGTCCGATACATTTCCTAGCGAGATTTCAATCAGCTGATATCATTAACATCGAGATTTCATAGTAGGTGAACGAGATTTCGGAATTGGCCAATGAGAATCAATGAGATAAAAGTAGTTTTCATTCCTGAGTGATTAATGTTTACATAATTGCTAAGAAAAATCAAATTCAAAAGATGGCGTTTTAAATTCAAAAGTGGAAGCGATAAAACTTTAAGACATTGGAAATTGACAGAAATTTTGGGGTTGGAAGACCAAGATACAGAATTTACGTAAAATAAAGGCTGACAGAGGTGATATATGACTTTGAAAAAATGCCTCTGAATCGCAAAAACGCACGAGACACATCACCGGGAATGAAGACAAAAACGATCTTTGTGTGGAATAGTTTAAAGATGCTACGAAGCGACGAATTAAAAAAATATACAGGTCCAATGCTCAAGGAGCTAGCACTTGCTATTGCTAATGAATTTAAAAACAATCATTAAGGGAGTTGATGAATCAATCCTGAGGATGGCTTGGACCTGTATATAAAGACCACCTGTCTATAGTGACCTTTTTATCTTTGTCCCTTGAAAGGTCACTATAGACAGGTTTAACTGTAGCTAGTAATTTACAAAATTAAAAGATGTACATGTAATTAAAATAAATTCAAATCTTGATAAAATTCACTAATTTTCCCAATCATTACAACCAAAAATAGCTGATTTTCAGATTTTACCCTTATATGATCAGTGACCCATTTTTTATTTAATTTTTGTATATGAAAAAGAAAAGAAATGGGGTAAATGTCAATGCTGTAATGCTGTATGCTGTAATAACAAAGTGTAAGTCATGAAAATATCAGAAAATTCTGACAATTTTTAGACCTTCGTACCACCTTAAGCAGAACTTGTTAGAACAATAGGTATTCAATGACACAATGCAGTTAAGGATCAACCAAAACAGCAGTATTTTTAAACCTACTTTTCAATGCTACTGGATACAAATACTTGTGTTTTGCAATGAAATATAAAACATATTTCAGTTTCAACACAAAAAATTTCAAACAGGTTTATCATTACACAGCATACAGAAGGTTCTGTCTTTTGAAAAAAAGTCTAGAGGATACCTGCACATGGTAACCAGTCATTTTTTTAACCTCGTGATCTTGACCTTGACATGAGACCCAACTTTTTGAAAAGATTAAATAAACTTCAACAAAATAAGGTAAATCTTTGAAATGGAAAGTGATACGACTTTCATTTGGCATGTGCATCGCTTGTTGTAAGACTTTTCCATTGGTACCAGAATAGTTTACCTCTAACCTTGACCTTGTGTATATACCTAGATAAGAGTATATACTTACAGGTAAACCACTACGCCCATCTTCACCCTGTCTGCCAGGTTCACCATCGATTCCTGGAGGACCTCTTTCTCCTTTAAGTCCTTCAAATCCAAATAAACCATTTCTCCCTGGGAATCCTTTTGGTCCAACCTGTCCTAGAAATGAAATAAAGAATGTGCAGTGCAATAGTAAACACAAACACCCAACGGACTGATGAAAACAGTTAGACCTAGAGTGGTGGTTGAGCTTTCGAGGTCGAATTATGTTTAAACTTGAACAAAGGGACCAGAAAATGAGTTTGAGACATCCATGGTGTTTGAGCTATTGCAGTTCCAGTCATCAAAGTTCTACTGTAGGTCATTTTCAAAGTGTACAAAGAGACAACTGACGACACACGGTGAATTTGGACAAAGCTTTGGCTATAGTTCAAGGAAACTTTGCACTTCCGATCCCAAATCAAAAGCCTGATTAATCAGAACAATTTTAGCGTTTGATAAGAAGTTCATCAAAAACTAAAATACCAAAAAAATAATGTTGCGAGATTCATCCCACTAGGGCCCCCATTCATCTTCTGATCATTTAAAGCCACATTTAATATCTTGGCCATCATCCTGATTGGAAATTTTTTATGCATCAAAATTAAAATCCCCGAATTTTCTTCAGATTACCGTAATTACTCTTTTTTTTCGTCAGTAAAAAACAAGTACTTTTTTTAGTTTTTGCAAAATTGACGAAAAATTAAATTTTGAAAACCTTCATGGCCAAAAACATCGGCAAATGCGCTATTCCCGGAGTCAAGTCATCAAAGTCGCTGTGTTTATATTTCTTCTTGCAGGAAGGTGTCTTACAAGAAATTGATGTTTTTATTATTTTTGTTGTTTTATTTGTTTTTGTATTGTAATTTATGATTAAAATAAAACTTTGACAAGCACGACTGCACGAGTGTTGTTATTATTTACCTGTTTACATAACAAACAGGTGAAGATCTGGGTCAATTGATTGCACGCATGATTTCTCACCTTGACATGTGTACTGTTGTTTTAACAACTCTTATCACCTGTTTGCATACCCTTGTTTTCTTTAATTGACTTATTGTGTAATTATACATTCCATTTATTGATTAATAACAGTTAATTGTCAACGTTGTGCACTGCCTAAACTAACTTCCGCTGAAGCGTGCTATTTTTATCTTTAATTTACATTGAGGTACAGTACGGGGAATTACTTTAAATTTTGACATAAAAATACACGGATGGACTAAAGATTATTTTCGTAATTGATGAGGGAAAAAGTTAAGTGAATTTTTAAATTAGGAATTATTTATTACATTATAGAAGAGGAACATCTAAAGGAAAAAAAATTTAGTATACAGATGATCTAAATAAAAAGATATAAAATTTAAAAAAAAAAAAAATAGAACAAAGAAAGAAAGAAGAGAAATGGGATAAGATTTCTTTTTGTTATTATTCTTGATGAAACTGATTTATTATCCTTGAAGTTCTTGTTTTTTTGACAATTACAGAAAGTTTCAACCCGTACTTTCCCTCACTTGCGATGCAAATCTTTACCTCAGGGTCAAACCATACATAAGATCAAAATCGGTGTGTAAACACATGCTACCAGTGAAAGTTTGTCAATTAATTGCATTTAATTACGGATGAATTGGACTCTGATATTGTTGTTTAAACACACAGACGTGAGAACAAAAGCAATAGTTATCATATGTACACAAATAACCAATGTTTCCTCAAAGGTTGAAGTGAAACCCACCCTTTTTGTGTACACAAAATGAACTCGTCCATGGAATGTTTATACACTTACTGAAAACCAGACAAGACATCGTTTTATGTAAAATAATTTACACAAGAGAGGATACATTGAGTGATAATTTTAAACACAAACTGAAAAAACAACGCTTATGTTATCACTCCAAGCCGATGAAACAATAGCGATCTGCAACTGAATTTATGTCACAAATTGCCATTGTATTGACGGTCATTTCCTTGCAAAAAACACGTTTTTTTTGGACACGCCAATGAATTTTTTTTTAATATGACGGAAAATTGGATTTTTTCAAAATTCAGACTTGCTAAAAAAAAGAAAACTGACGAAAATATAGACCAACGGATAATAAGATTAATTACGGTAATATATGAAACACCCAATTTGGCCCCTCAACCCAGACTCAAATGTGATCTTCCCATTGTGTCAAAGTAATTTAACCCTAAATTTTCATTATTATCTGTCAAATAAATCAAACAATATATTTGTTGCACAGCGGATGCCAATGGAGTTTGTAAATCTTGTTCAATTTTGAAACTTCTGATACTTAAATTGTACTCAGAAAATGCATTGTATACAAAAATATATGATGTTTTTTCAAACAAGAATTTGACAGTCATATAATAGGAACAAAAGCATGAAACATTTTTGAATTGCAATTTCATTCTGAATTCTCTGGTGGTTACATGACCCTAATGAACCAATCTAACAACTTTTCATACTGTAATACAACTAGAAAATTTTTATGTAAACATACCAGGTATACCAGGGAATCCATTTTCACCAGGTTCTCCTTTTGGTCCAAATGAAGTTAAACCTGGATTTCCTTTCATTCCTGGTAGACCATCAAGCCCCGGTGCTCCATCTACTCCAGGGGGACCTTTGATACCAGGTCTTCCATCGACACCCGGTATACCAGGTTCTCCACGGTCTCCTTTAAAGTCTGCAATGTATTTTAAATGTGTGGTCAAATTCTATATCAAAGTCTTCAGATAAGAGTTCATGATAATAAAGTCATGAATTTATTTCTCTTTTTGAAACAATGAAAGCAAAATATGTTGCATTTGCAAAACTTCCGAGGAACGTAACTCCTGAACAGCTAACACAACTGGTCCTAAAATCAAACTTTATCCAGTGTTTTATCATCAAAAAACTGACGTGAATAGTTTAAATACATTATATTATATTTCTTACCACTTTTTTGGTAGGAAACTTTGAATCAATAATCAAACTTTTATACCATCATAATAGGAAATTTATGTTATTTAATACCACGAGGCAAATGCATCTGCTTGTGGAAAGTATGATGGTATCACTGACACAGTAGTCAGTAGTCACTACAAACATAGAAGCAGCCACAGCCTGCTAAGCTCACCTCGTTGCACAGCATTGTCACATATAAAACATGTCAGTAAACAGGAATGGACTATAATCATTCTTTTTAACAAATTCATTCATGCGTAAAGTGTATGTCAAAGACTGTCACCCCAAAATGCATGACACATACCAATATGGTTGATGTGGGACATGTCAGTAACCGGTAATGGACTTTAACCATTCCACCTAACCATGTCGCTCATGCATAAAATGTAGCTCACAGACAGCATCTGAAAGATGCATTGTTGTTGTCATCCCAAAATGCATCATACATATCAATATGGTTGATGTGGGACATGTCAGTAACCAGGAACGGACTTTAACCATTCTACCTAACCAAGTTGCTCATGCGTAAAATGTAGGTCACAGACAGCATCTGAAAGATGCATTGTTGTTGTCATCCCAAAATGCATCATACATATCAATATGGTTGATGTGGGACATGTCAGTAACCAGGAATGGACTTTAACCATTCTACCTAAACAAGTCGCTCATGCCTAAAATAAAGGTCAGAGTCAGCACCCGAAACGTGCATTGTTGTTGTCATCCCAAAATGCATCATAGACATACATACCAATATGGTTGATGTGGGGCATGTCAGTAAGCAGGAATGGACTTTAACCACTCTACCTAACCAAGTCGCTCATGCATAAAATATAGGTCACAGTCAGCATCCGAAGCATACATTGTTGTTGTCATCCCAAAATGCATCAAACATATCAATATGGTTGATGTGGGACATGACATGTCAGTAACCAGGAATGGACTTGATGCCATTATAATAGGAAATTTATGTTATTTAATACCATGAGGTAAATGCATCTGCTTGTGGAAAGTATGATGGTATCACTGACACAGCAGTCAGTAGTCACTACAAACATGGAAGCAGCCACAGCCTGCTAAGCTCACCTTGTTGCACAGTATTGTCACATATTAAACATATCACTTAACAGGAATGGACTATAATCATTCTTTTTAACAAATTCATTCATGCATAAAGTGTACGTCAAAGACTGTCACCCCAAAATGCATGACACATACCAATATGGTTAATGTGGGACATGTCATTAACCAGGAATGGACTTTAACCATTCTATCTAACCAAGTCGCTCATGCATAAAATGTAGGTCACAGACAGCATCCGAAACATGCATTTTTTGTTGTTGTCATCCCAAAATGCATCATACATATCAATATGGTTGATGTGGGACATGTCAGTAACCAGGAATGGACTTTAACCATTCTACCTAAACAAGTCACTCATGTGCAAAATAAAGGTCAGAGTCAGCATCCGAAGCATGCATTGTTGTTGTCATCCCAAGATGCATCATACATACCAATATGGTTGATGTGGGGCATGTCAGTAAGCGGGAATGGACTTTAACCATTCTACCTAACCAAGTCGCTCATGCATGAAATGTAGGTCACAGTCAGCATCCAAAGCATGCATTGTTGTTGTTATCCCCAAATGCTTCATATAAACCAATATGGTTGATGTGGGATATGTGAGTAAGCAGGAATGGAGTTTAACCATTCTACCTAACCAAGTCGCTCATGCGTAAAATATAGGTCAGTGTCAGCATCCGAAGCATGCATTCTTGTTGTCATCCCTAAATGCATCATACATACCAATATGGTTGATGTGAGACATGTCAGTAAGCAGGAATGGACTTCTACCTAGCCTAGTCGCTCATGTGTAAAATATAGGTCAGTGTCAGCATCCGAAGCATGCATTGTTGTTGTCATCCCCAAGTGAATCATACATACCAATATGGTTGATGTGAGACATGTCAGTAAGCAGGAATGGACTTCTACCTAGCCTAGTCGCTCATGTGTAAAATATAGGTCAGAGTCAGCATGTTGTTGTCATCCCCAAATGCATCATACATACCAATATGGTTGATGTGGGACATGTCAGTAAGCAGGAATAGACTTTAACCTTTCTTCCTAACAGGACAGGGGCGCAGACATGGACGCTTGGGGTATCACATAAGCCCCCCTCACTTCGTGAGGTGAGCTAAAAACTGACCAAAAACGTAGTAAATTGGAAACGTGCAATATCTAAATTTAAGAAAAACTGTTAAAACCTTTGGAATATTTCCCTCTTGCATAACTCATTTTTCCGCAAGTTCCTTTCATCTCTCAAACAAGTGATGACCCTAAAGGATGTCTCGCCTGTCCCTGCTGGACTCTAAATTGATGTGAAATCTACGTGAACTAATCAGAAGAGTGTACATGCTCACTAGACTGTGAAATTGAGGTCAAGGACAAAAGTCACCTGCCAGACTGACATGTACTACCCAAGACCAACCTACATACCAAATATTATCAACCTACCACTT
>MJUU01045207.1:22483-44349 GCA_002080025.1 Modiolus philippinarum
CTGAGAAAAGGACTTGAATGTGAAACTATGTCGCAATGTTTATGTGCTTATTGAACCATGAAAACAAGGTCAAGGTCATCCAAAATATATGCTGCTGGAAAGGTCATCACTTGGTGGTGCTGTGGACCAAAGATGATGTTTGTATGTATTACCCTTGAAACGTTATGAAGGTTTTAGAAAAAAGTTTACGCCGCCGCCGCCGTCGCCGTCGCCGGATTGCTATACCTATGTCTCGCCTTCAGCGACTTTCGTCGCAGTCGAGACAAAATTGAATTTTTTATTTTTTTTTTGATTTGGTTCATCTCTGTAGTGTACATGTATGAATGCTTAGAATTTTTATTTCATTTTAACATCAAACCTAGATATATGTATGTATATTAGGTTAAATGTATGTATATTGGGTTAGAGAGAAACAAAGTCTTTTGTTTTTTGAATTTCTGTTTGCATCAAAAAGTTTGGATTTTCTTCTTTGTATCTAAACTCTGGATTCCAGGATCCTTCTTTTTATCAAATAGACATTGGTGTTTATCTGACTATTATTTTTAAAAAGTCAGATTACTTACCGAATGGGGCATCATCACCAGGTGGTCCAGGTCGTCCTGGGAAACCATCCTCGCCTAAAAACAAAAAATAAATACAAATGCATTGCAATTGAAATCATATCATTTTCCAAAAAAAAATGCAAAAAGTTTTATATTATTAATATCATCCCTGCCAACCTGAAATGGTAAATAAGGTTCATGACCTTCATTTGAAAGTAAAAAAGAGGGTCATAGTATAAGGCGAGATTTTGCAATTATTTAAAAGAAACCAAGTCTCAAATATTGCAACTTAAATGATAAATTCAATTTAGTAAAATGCTAATGTTCAAACAATTTAAAATTTATCAAGCTTTGGTTGTACACAGTGTTGTAGCCTTATCTGCCTTCAATATCACATCCCTTTCTGCCAGGTTCACTATCAATTCCCTTTGATTTGTAGATTTCTATATTTTTTATCTTATCGACAATATGTACATTTTTTTCTTTAATCTTACTGACTGATATTGTCAGTATCTCTGTACTGACCTGATACAAGAAAATATCAGGCAATTACATCATGACTCTTATGATGTTGCCCATAAAAACAATAATGGTACTTTTGAAGGTCCTGATATAAAATATCACTAGTATCACAGCTTGTCCTATCAGACTCGCCGTGATACAGTTATATTTTCTGTCTCGACCTTCAAAACTACCATTATTCTATATATATCATCATTTAGAATGTGAGCAGAAGCTCTTTAAATAATCTGGCTGGTTTTTGCTCTACCATAAGCAAATCTGGTTGCAATTAGAGAAAATATTTTCTCTACCTGTATTTTCATTTTCACTGAATTCTCAGGAAGGATATCTTTTTTAGCTTTTTGTGTTATTCTTGACTCTCATGAAATGCCTGACTAAATTTCTTATTGATATGTGCTTTGCACACTGCAATATGCACTGTTAGGTCCATGATCGCTGCCCTTTCTGTATTTTGTTTATACACTTACATATAAATTATCATTAGACAATTTCTGTGTTAAATTATCTCCTCTTATAGTGTGTTAGTTCAAATACCTCCCTTAATAATGTGTCAGTACAGAGTAATTATACAGTACACACAAATATGCATATCTATGCTTGATGATGTTATATAGATCTATCGGGTGGTTGAGGTTGATTTCTGCCAACAAGATTAGGATACATGGACAAATAGTTAAAAGTATTGATCAACAGGTATATTGACTGGTTCCTATTTCACTTAACTTTCATTTTCAGTGGTTAATGAACAGAGCCAACAGGATAATTAGATGTAAAACATACCTGGTGCACCAGGTTCTCCGTTTATACCAGGTAGACCACCTAATCCATTATCTCCTGGTGAACCTGCAAGTCCTGGAAATCCAGGGAGACCTGCATCTCCAGGAGCCCCTTGTAAACCTGGGTTTCCATTGTAACCTCTCTCTCCTGCTTCTCCTTTTAATCCAGGTAACCCAGGGAAACCATCTCTTCCTTGGAATCCTGGTTCTCCACGAATTCCTTGCCTTCCTGGTTCACCTTGAACTCCATTGATACCTGGTTGACCTTTTTGTCCATCTAATCCTGGGAAACCATCTATACCTCTATCTCCCTACAAACAAAATTTTAAAACCTCATGGTTTATTTATTTACTTGTTATATAATAATGTAGATAAGATGTGAATGCATTACTGTGACCATTTTACAAGTGATCTGATGGTAGATAAGGTATGTGTACAACAGTGTTGGTCATTGGGATCTATCCTGAGCAAGATGAAAATGATCAAAGTAGATCATCAAAGGATCATAGTTACAAATTTTGATTCCAAATTCCACAATAGTTTCAGATAAAAAAATTCTATGAATGCATTTCCCCATTGAGCCCTATGTCAAACTACGTTAAATATTTGCAGCCATTCAGATAACTAAATACCGAAGTTACTGTGAATTTAATTTCTGCATATGCGCATTTCGACAACTTATGTCTCTTCAGTGCAGATAAAATCTAAACGTTTGGAAGACCATAACTCAAAGATATGCAAAAACTGATAGAGAACAAATAACCAATATGATCTAAATGTAAAGCCAAAATCAGCTAAGGACAGAGCTTTGCATGAGGGAGATACTCCTTAGTTTTCAACAAAATTTACAAAAATTTAGATATTGTAAGATGAGGTGTGGACTCGAAGGATACATTTGTTAAAGGGACAACCAAAGAACTATTGCAACAAAATAAGGTTTCAATATTGTACTTATGTATTTGGATTGGCGGTTTCAGAGAAGAAGAAAGGAGAAGGGGCTATAAGGGCCGTATTTGGCCTGAAAAATAAATTTGGTTGAATTCACATAATTTTCTCATTGAAATATTCTGTGGGTATGGCTTTTCAGTAAACAGTAACAGTTCTCAAATATTAATGTATGATTACTGAGTTTTTTAGTGTAGAAGAAGGGACAAATTGAAGATTTTGTACCAATAAGTTGGTAAAATATCTAATTGGTTCTTGAATATGCTCGATATTTCCGGTCAGGATAATTGTACAAAAATCTGCCAAATTCCGTATATTTCTATGAATTCTCAAAAGTAACCTTTTCATGACATCAGAACTGTACCTATTGTGACTTCATTGGTTCTAGCTTTGGTATTTTTTCTGTAAATAGGATCTCAACTTTGAAACAAACATGAAATAAAATCTTGAGGTGCAACTTAGAAATTCACTGGAATCTTGGGCCAAATCAACACTTATCGCACCTTGTCCTTTGAATGAGAATCTTGCAACTCATGAGGTAAGCTAAGTGAGAGCAAAAGCTTCTCTGCTATAGAAAGCCGAACTAAAAAATAAAGCAAACTTAGAACTGCAAGAAATAATTTGAAAGCTTTTGATACTTAACATTTATACATAGCATACTGAAATATTATCTGCTAGGGATGGTATGATATTATTCAGGTTTCTAATACAAACATAAATCTCTTACCCTTGGTCCTTGAGTACCTGGGAAGCCAAGTCTACCATCAGCACCTGGAGGACCTTTAACTCCAGGTGATCCATACTGGCCAACTTCTCCGGGGAACCCATCCTGTCCTCTATCACCAGGAGTACCATCATAGCCTAAAATTGTTCAAAATACATTTTACTGCCATACATTCATTTCTGGTTGAAGATTTTGATCCAGAAACACATTACAGAACAATTTATGTTACCATGACGAGTTAATATCAACTTGGTATATGAAAGATTTTCAATTAGCAATTTACCACATTTTCCCATAGGGTCCAATTATAAGATCTGCAGAGGCAGCCATCATGTATTTATGATGGTTACTAAAATCCTACAATGGCTACATTTGTTCAATGACCATCATGTAACCATGGCTAGTTAATATCAGCTTGAGAACTGTATTATGACAGTTTTAAAACTCCTCTTTGACTGAACTTTGAATTATTTTCTGATTGAAATCACACAAAAAAACATAATTTCTTAGGAAACTTGCTGATGCTCTACAAAGAGAACTGTATAAGGTAAGACTTAGGAATATATATGTCCATTTTATGTTGGCTTAAACTACTTTTGTTTTTTCTATAAATAAAATCAGTGATGTATTCATATGGTATTGGAATTTTTAAATATATTTTAACTTTTTTGGACCATAAAAAGCTCTCTGAACAGTATGATTATGTGCTGTTTAGTGACATGTATGTGTACTTAAGGCTTTGTTCTGTATCTCTATAGGATACACTGTGATGTAGCCATATCTTGTTTTATACAACTATCTGTTTACTATTTTCTGTTATTAACAGTAGTGTTCACTACTAAATCAATGGTGTCTGTTTTACCTGATATAGTTTAAGACTTACCTGGTGCCCCCATTTCTCCTGGTCCTCCTTTAGCCCCCTCTAAACCAGGTAATCCAGGTAGACCATCTTGTCCTGGACGACCAGGTGGCCCTGTCAACAAAAAATTCATTTTTATTGCTTTCATGTCAAAAAGTTCAAACTTTGGCTAAAAATTCAAATTTGCATCCTTTTCATTATAAAAATTCTATTTCAACGATTAATATATGTGGTATAACAAATAATGTTTTCAAGCTAAATATGCTGATGCTACGATACAATACAAACTAGAATACTGACAAAGTCAGAAAGGGCCCCGTCCTCTTGCGTGTCCCAAAACCTGATTGCGGAATTTCATGGAAATCATATAACAATTTTGGGGAAAAAACATAGATAACAAAATCCTAAGTTATTGTAAATATAATTTCTGTATATGGCCGTTTTGACAACTTATGTCTCATCTGTTCAGATCAAATCAAAACATTGAAAAAATATATGAAGGTCATTTCAAGTTATATATCAAACGACAGAGCAAATTCTCAAAATATGAATTTTTTCATATTTAGACTAATATTTTCCCCAAAAAATGTTTTATGATTCTCCTTAAAATCATACGGGACCTTCTTTTTATCAAGTCCAACACTGTGCATAAAACATAAAAATCTGTGAAGGTCATTTCAAGTTATCATACAACATAGAGCTTATTCTCAAAATATGCTGTCTTTCATATAAAAACTAAGTTTTTCCCCAAAAAATGTTTTCCGATTTACCTCAAAAACAGAAGGGAGCCTCCTATGGTCAAGACCAATTGACCTTGTGTATCTAAATCATATAAATTACTGAAGGCAATCTTCATTTATTGTACGACATAGAGCTTATTCTCAAAATATGCACTTTTTCAAATAAAAACAAAGTTTTTCCCTCAAAATTGTTTTTTGAATTTTCCTCAAAAAATGAAAGGGAGCTTCCTTTGGTCAAGTTCAACTTTGAGTATCAAAATCATTCAAATCCCTGAAGGCAATCTTAAGTTATAATACGACATAAGAGCTAATTCTCAAAATATGCTTTTTTTCATATAAAAACAAAGTTTTTTTTTCCAAAAATGATTTTCCAATTTTCCTCAATATAGAAAGGGAGCTTCCTTTGGTCAAAAACAACCTTGAGTATTAAAATCATTTAAATCCCTGAAGGCAATCTTAAGTCATTGTACGACATAGAGCTAATTCTCAAAATATGCACTTTTTCATATAAAAACAAAGTTTTTCCCAAAAAATCATTTTTTGATTTTCCTCAAAAATGAAAGGGAGCTTCCTTTGGTCAAGAACAACCTTGAGTATCAAAATCATTCAAATCCTTGAAGGCAATCTTAAGTTATCATACGACATAGAGCTAATTCTCAAAATATGCACTTTTTCATACAAAAACGAAGTTTTTTCCCAAAAATCATTTTTCGATTTTCCTCAAAAACGAAATGGAGCTTCCTTTGGTCAAGTTAAACTTTGAGTAAAAAAATCATAAAAATCTGTAAAAGCAATCTTGAGTTATCATACGACATAGAAAATGCTGACGGACAGACGGACGGACAGGCTGATTACTATAGGGTGCCATCATTTCATGGCGGGGCCCTAATACATTGAAATTTCTACGTACAGAAAATAGGTACAGAAAAATATATTCAAAGTTTAAAAAAACATAACATTGATAAGTTTTATTCTTCAAAATGTAATCAAATTTGTTATTTTTTACACCACAAATTAAATCATTCACTAATTACAAACCCTGTTCTCCTTTTATTGATGGTCCTGGGAAGCCTCTTTCTCCTTTACGTCCTTGTAAACCTGGTAGGCCATCTTGACCAGGTAACCCTGGGAAACCTGTACAGAAATTAAAAATGCTATAATGATACACTTTTTTTTAAAAAACAGCAGTAACTTCTGATAAGAAGTAAACATCTTTTAAAGGTCTGACAAATTTTTTATCTATTCGCTAGCATGTTTTAAACAAAAATAAGCCAATAATTAAAAGCTATCATTTAAATCAGAACCTTCCCATAGCAACAACTTGATACATTTTTAACTGTAAATATAAACTAGAGCTGTTGCCGAATGGCAACTAATTATGCCCCAGCGAAGTGAACCCTGAATCAATATGGCAAGTGCAAATTTAAGTGTGCGTGGACACAATACAGGTGTTGACACAGTACAAATATGGACACCATGATATACCTCCACCTTTTTCCCACAAAATAACAAGTGAAATTCTGAGCCAAAAAAATCATTTCTATGAAGCCAGGCAATCTTTCTGTAAAGTTTCATCCATTTTTAGAAACTTAGAATTTTCCCGCCTTTTTCCAGTTTCCATGGCAACGGCAGCCATTTTGAAAATTCTGAGACCAAAAATCATTTCTATGGGTGCTAGACAACCTTCCTGTAAAGTTTCATCCAATTTGAGGCACTTTGAATTTTCCTGCCTTTTTTCAGTTTCCATGGCAACCGCTGCCATTTTGAATATTCCAAAAGATGTGTGTGTGTACATCTACTTATTGTAAGTCAGATTCCTTTGAAGTAGTTGGGATTTGGTTTAAATGTGTCTGAAAAACATCAAAAGTTGAGTTTTTTTATTCCTACGGACGGACAAACGGACGGACGGACAGACGTACGAATGGACGGACGGACAGACAAGGGTAAAACAATATGCCCCCCGACTTTTAGTTGCGGGGGCATAAAAAGACAAGAGTGGACTCTAACAGATGTCTGGCCTGTCCCTGCTTTGTTGCTAAAACTGATGAGAAAAATCTAACTGGCTTAATCACAAAAACAAAAAATGCTAACTTTAGACCATGAAACTGAAGTCACAGACATTAGGCCAACTGTCATGTACTACAAAAGACCAATCCACATATCAAATATCATTGACCTACAACGAACACACTGTGAAATTATATGTCACAGAAAAAAAACAACAAAATATGGTACTACTTAAGAGCAACCTTCGTAACATATATTATTTCCCTGCCATCTACAGTTATTCAGAATGAGATCTCGTATGAAACATTTTACCATGTTTACTAGAGCATAAAATTAAGGTCAAGGTCAAAATCCATAAGGCAGACAGCCATGTACTACTCAAAAGCAACCTACAAGCTAAATACCTTTGCCCTACCACTTACAGTAATTTAGAAATGGTTCTAACCATGTTAACTAGACCATGAAATTGAGGTCAAGGTCAAAAGCCATATTACAAACTGTAATGTACTAACCATGTAACTAAGCTATAAACTTAATATCATTGACATATCAGTTGTAGTTATCGAAAAACAGACTTCAGCAAAATAACTTGGGCACTGGATTGTGAAGTTGAGGTCAAGGTTAAAAGCCATATATGGTAGACTGACATGTACTAACCAAGCCTAAGCTATATATCAAATATCATTGACCTATAGCTTGTAGTAATTGAGAAAAGACTTAAGCAAAAAACATAACCTGCATGGGCACTGGACCGTAAACTATAGGTCAAGGTCACATGATTTTGTGTACGCTAGATAGGGTTCGCTGTAAGCTACCTATGGACCAAATAAAAAGATCCTACATCAAAGGGTTCTACAAAAATAACTTGAGTTTATGCTGTCGTCGTCATACTTTGCACCCCTACATCTCTGAGACAAAATTGTGAAATCTTTTTTAACAAACAATGACGATTTGGCTACCTAATACATATTCAGTATATAGTCCTTGAAGAAATCCATAAACCTATAAAGAGTTCTAATCACAGGTCACAATAGCATAATGCAAAGAATTACTGCCAACAGATTTTTTCTTAACTGTTGATAAACATTTTGTGCACTAAACTTTTAATATTTCATAATATGCAATTTTAAGATACACTGTAAAAATTTGCTCCTGTTTTCTTATAGCTTTGAATAATTAATATGACGTCTCATGTTTTATTATGGCAGAATCTTTGAAACATAACTATATTGCAAACTAGAGCATGTCTAAACAGACAGTGTTGGAAGGGCTCACAATTTCTATCCTGATACTCAGGGCGAAAGTACAAAATAAGTGTGGATTCAAATCCTGTCTAAAACAATTATATGTTCACTTGATACAGTAATTTGCTAAACATGGAGAGTTCTTAGCCTCAGACTATATATCAAATCATTCCCAATGATACAGGTAAAAAAATCTTTGACAAAAGTTTTGAACTATAACTGTTTTTAATTTCAGATAAAAAATATCAGCAAACAGGAAGTAGCTGCACAACAATCTGCAAATCACTCACACAATACAACTATTTATTTCCAAGATTCAGGACAAATTTCAAATAATAGCTACTCATACAAGCCAAGAAATCTTTGACAAAAATTTACGTTATAGTATAGGCAAACAGGAAGTAGTTGCACACCAAAACCCTCAAAATTGCTCACACAATACAACTCATTAGAGTTGAGACCAAATTTTAAATATTTCCCTCCAATACAAGCCATGAAATCTTTGACAGAAAAAAATGTTGAAGGACAGAGGAACGGACAGATGGACCAATAAGGGCACTTACTGGGACCTAATAATGAATGAATATAGTAAAATTTTCCCCTTTTACTCAAACAACAAAAGAAGGGGCAGTCAGAAACGACAGCTAATCCCCTCGTTGGGTTGGACTCTTACAAAAAATTGAACCTAAGTCACTCATGTATGAAATGTAGGTCAAAGTGACCTAATTTTTATCTGGAGCTTCGTAATTTTACAAGATATACATACAAAATATCTACGAGTTGTAGTATCCCAGATTTTGACTCTTAGAAAAACTTTAACCTAAGTCACTCATGCATGAAATGTAGGTCAAAGTGACCTAATTTCTATCTGGAGCTTCGTAACATACAAAATAGTATTCCTCTACAAGTTGTAGTACCCAAGATCTGGACTCTTACAAAATCTTTACCTAAGTCACTTATGCATGAAATGTAGGTAACAAGAGTTGTCAGAAGACAACATAGCTCGCCGGAGATTCCAGTAACCTCAATGCACAATAAATTCGAAAGTAATAGAAAGCTTTCTTCACAAGAAAGTCACATATCAAATATAAACACCCTATCACTAAACAACTTAATTCTAGAAGCAAAGTTAAAGTTTTAAAAAAATTGCCCTCAGGGCAAGGTCAAGGTCAAAATGTCTTCAAATATGGTACCATTAGAAAGCTCTCATCAAACGAACGCTACATACCAAATATGAAGACCTTACCACTAAACAACTCAATTCTAGAGGCAAAGTTATAGTTTTTGAAAAATTGCCCTCAGGGCAAGGTCAAGGTCAAAATGTCTACAAATATGGTACCACAAGAAAGCTCTCACCATAAGGAAGTTACATACAAAATATAAACACCCTACCACTAAAGGCTTACCTTCAAGAGGCAAGGTTAAAGTTTTTTTAAAAATTGCCCTCAGGGCAAGGTCAAGGTCAAAATGTCTACAAGTATAGTACCACAAGAAAGCTCTCATCATAAGGAAGTTACATACCAAATATGAACACCCTACAACTAAAAGCCTACCTGCTAGAAGCAAGGATAAAGTTTTTTAAAAATTGCCCTCAGGGCAAGGTCAAGGTCAAAATGTCTACAAATATGGTACCACTAGAAAGCATTTATCATAAGGAAGTTACATACCAAATATAAACACCCTACCACTAAAAGCCTACCTTCTAGAGGCAAGGTTAAAGTTTTTTTAAAATTGCCCTCAGGGCAAGGTCAAGGTCAAAATGTCTACAAGTATAGTACCAGAAGAAACCTCTCATCACAAGGAAGTCACATAACAAATATTAACATCCTAGCTATTCAGGTCTCAATTCCACGAGCCAGGTTAAAGTTTTGCTGACGCCGCTGACGCCAACACCGGGGGTATGACAATAGCTCTCCGTACATTCGTCGCAGCGAGCTAAAAAATGATCTAATTTCTATCTGGAGCTTTGTAACTTTACAAGACGCATCTACATACAACAAAATTTTATTATTCCTCTACAAATTGTAGTATCCAAGATCTGGACTCTTTCCAAAACTTTAGCCCTAAGTCACCCATGCATGAAATAAAGGTCAAAATAACCTAATTTTTATCTGGAGCTTCGTAATTTTACAAGACCCATCTACATACAAAATATTATTCGTCTACGACTTGTAGTATCCCAGATCTGGACTCTCACAATTACTTTAACCCAAGTCACTCATGCATGATAAGTAGGTCAAATCTATCTATTCTATATATCAAGCTCAAGTACTATTCAAGATGCATCCATGGACAAAACCTTGTCCATGAATGACTTGTTATTCAAAAGATACATTGTTTTGAACGGATGGACAAACGGACAAACCGGAAAAAACACTATATCCCCTCCCCAACTTAGGGGATAATCAAAGTCCTATAGCACACTGTGTACCATATTGATACTTCTTACATTCTAATGACTTACCATCCTGTCCTTGGTCACCTGGTAAACCTTTCAGGCCAGGTCTCCCTGGAATACCATCTTTGCCTTCTGCGCCTGGGAATCCAGTTTCTCCTGTTGCTCCCTTATCTCCAGATATACCTCTAGATCCAGGAAGTCCATTACGTCCTGGCTCACCTGGCTCACCTTAAAAAGGTAATTAGCAGTGTGTTATTTACAGGTAATTCAATTTAAATGTTACTGGTTCTGCACCAGTTTTTCACTATTCTCATACTGTAATCTTTATATTCAGACCATGTTTTTGGGTGTGATAAATTGTCAATATTTATCCTGTGATAAACCAACCATCATATTTATTTTTAGTTTCATTCCTTTGTCTTGTTTATGTCAAGGACTGTTTCTTTAAAAAATTCCAAAATTTTTGCTGTTTCATAAAATCTAGAAATAAAATGATATACAATGGAATATTACCTAGTCTGCCAGGTTCTCCATCAACTCCATTAACCCCAGTGTTTCCTTTTGGACCTCTAGTTCCTCTATCTCCTGGTAAACCTGTTAAAAACATACCATATATACACATTATAATATTCAAATGAAAAAAAAAAGTGGGTTATCCAATCGAATCAGACAATCCCCTTCTATACTTAAGGTAATCAAGACTTTGTACATGGACCTACTGTGACAATACTGTCAAAAGATCAATAGGGGTCTTCCCTACTCCTTACAGTATTTTTTAAGAGTTTAATTCAAAATTCATGAAGGATCTCTTCTGTCAAAACCTTTTTTAGCCCAAGCAAGCAAATTCTCTTAAATAATACATGTGACCTTGACATTTAACAAAATGAACCTAAACTTTAAGGTTTCTTTCATACCATCAAACCATTTATCTTAATAATCAATTCAAAACAAAGGAGAAGTTCTTAAATTGTGCTGGAGAATCCTATTATGAGCTAAAATAATCTATGGGACCTCAACCTTTGACCTAATACCTAGGTCAACATTTCCATCTTTATGTTTCCTTGGTCAACATGTATTTGTTCTTGCAACCAAAAGTTCCTTGGGAAGAAATATGATACCGGTATTCATTTGCACAATATTTCTTTCTGTTGGAACAATTGTTATATAACATTTATTCTGTCAGGAACAAATAATATGATATTTGCTCTGTTGGAAAAATACTCTATATTTTACCCATTTTGAACAAATATTATGTAGGAAGTTCTATTTTGTGACAGCCATCAAATCAATTTAAGTGTTCTGAAGTAATGTTTCAGGATGATGGAGTTGAATATGGAAGCACAGCTGGATAGTTAAAAGGACATCCAAATTATTAAAATACTCCATATTTTCAGGTGGCAGTTTAATGACAACTTACAGAAGTTCTACCTTACTTAATCATTACTTCAATTTCAGATTTTATCAAGGTAGTATTTATTACCATTAGGGTGATAGCCCGATGCGTTAAACTGATTTATAATAAGACCAGTGTAAAACTGAAGTAAGATAATTCAGATTGGGGGCCTTTCAGGAATTTTATGTTAGATTATGAAAGAGCAAAATTAATATTTCAAGATATCTGTTTAAATCTATTGACATCATGGTATAAGTTAAGTATAACATTATAATTAAAATTGCACAAAATTTGAGTAATGTTGAGTTGTGTGCTCATGGCATAATTATCCCCGCACTTTCGAAGAAAGTTCGGGGATAATGTTATACCCTCCGTCTGTCCGTCACACTTTTCTTGTGACTCAAACTCCTCCTACATTTTTGGATTTAGGGATTTAATTTTGTTGTAGAATTGTTGCATATAGTCTGCAGATGCGCAATAAGCTTTCGGATTTTCGATTTTGGTCTTGGTGCAAACAAGAGGTCCAATGATGTCAATTTTTACACATGTGGCATGTGACACAAACTCCTCCTACATTTATGGATTTAGGGATTTAATTTTGTTATAGAATTGTTGCATATAGTCTGTAGATGCGCATTTCGGATTTTTGATATTGGTCTTGGTGCGAACAAGCAGCCCCATGATGTCAATTTTAACAAAGACCCAAAGATGTGGATTAGACACATGTGGCAAGTGACACAAACTCCTCCTACATTTTTGGATTTAGGGATCAAATCTTTATGCAGAATTGTTGCATATAGTCTATAGATTTGCAATAAGGAATTTTGGTTCCAGTTCCAACTTTGGTAAATTTCCTGAAAATGTCAAAGACACTTATTTTTTTTTTAAGTTTTGGCATATTATCTTATATTCTGACAAGTGTTTGGTAAAAAACAAAATTCTGATAACTTTGGATTCTGAAAGGCGGTTCCAATTTTGGTAAATTTCCTGAAAGTCTCAAAGACCACTTATTTTTGGGAATTCTACCTAGCAACCGTATTTAAAATGTTTGTGTAGTTTAGGACAAACATTTTCATTAATTGGATTTCAAAAATATTTGATTCCAAATTTGGTAAATTTCTTGAAAGTCTCAAAGACCACTTATTTTTTGGAATTCTACCGAGCAACCATACTTAAAATGTTTGTGAAGTTTAGGATGAACACTTTTATCAATTGGATTTCAAAAATATTTGATTCCAATTTTGGTAAATTTCCTGAAAGTCTCAAAGACCACTTATTTTTTGGAATTCTACCTAGCAACCATACTTAAAATGTTTGTGTAGCTTAAGACGAACATTTTTTTAAATTGGATTTCAAAAATATTTGATTCCAATTTTGGTAAATTTCCTGAAAGTCTCAAAGACCACTTATTTTTTGGAATTCTACCTAGCAACCATACTTAAATTGTTTATTTAGTTTAGGAAAATCATTTTCATCAACTGGATTTCAAAAATGTTGATTCCAATCTTGGTAAATTTCCTGAAAGTCTCAAAGACCACTTATTTTTGGAATTCTACTTAGAAACCATATATCCTAGAATTCTTTTAGTAACAATAATGACGATCAATAGGTAGATTTAAAAAATAATGAAAAAAATATGCCAAGGGTGTTTTCTGTGTCAAACAGGGAGTGCGGGGATAGCTGTCGTTTCCGACAACATCTAGTTATTACATTGTGATTGGTTTCCTCAGATATCTTACCTCAAACAAGAGGCTCTCAAGAGCCTGTATTGCTCACCTGTGCCATGGCTGACACAAAAAGTCAAAATAATCACAAAGTTTAAGGTTCTCATTTTCAAATTTGTTTACTGACTGTTTAAGGGTCTCATTTTGAAGTTTGCTGATGTTATATGATCCAAAATTAAACTATGTTCCCCACTGGCAGCTATTTTTGATGGGGCGTAGAACAACTGTCACCTTTTTTGAAGAAGACCATGTAAGGATCATTGTGCCTCATTTTGGTTCAAATTGGCTTAGTATTTTCAGAGGAGATCTTTGAATGATTTCCCATGGGGTCTAAGGTTAAACAATGTTCCCCACTGACTGCCATCTTAGATGCTATGCAGACATGCCAGACACATTTAATGAAGGGTACCAAGTATGGACAATTGTGACTAAGTATGATTCCAATTGGCCATGTACTTTCAGAGAAGAAGATCTTTGAATATGTTTCCCTGTAGGGTCCAATGTTAAAAACACATTCCCTCCTTGTGGCCATCTTGGATATGATGTGGACTTGCCAGACATTTTTGTTTAAACGGGGCCACCTAAGGACCATTGTGCCCAAGTTTGGTTTCAATTGGCCCAGCAGTTTCAGAGAAGATGTTTGAATGAAAAGTTTACAATGGACGGACCACTGACACAGTGATGGCAAGAAGCTCACCATGGCATAGCCATACAGGTCAGTTATAAAGTTATGCAGGCAAATGAAGCTAAGATGCTACTTCAATATGTTGAGATATGTTTGCAAGGTGGGCAAACAAATATTACAGCAGGACACAATATACAATTATATACAATTATAATTAATTTGTGAAATAAGTAAAGATAAAGAAAGTATTTTTGCAAAAAAATTGTACAAGAACACTTTTTTGCTCTTGATTATGTAACAATTTTTTTTTTCAATAAAGTGATAGCAGGGAATTTCTCTAAAACTTAAAAGAGAAAAGTAAACCAAAGAAGATTTGAAAACAGAAGGGAGATAACCCATAACCATAAGGCATTGAAGAAAATTTTTTTTTATGGTGAAAAAGAGTCAATAGCTACAACACAGGCAGTTGGATTTTCTTCAAAATTTCAGATTATGTAGATCTTGATATGCTGAACATTTTTGCAATTTACACTTCACCTCTATCTGTTACAGTTTTTGAAATAAAAAAAATGCATAAATTTTGAAATTTTAAGGAAAAAGGGCTGTAACTCCAAGACCAGTTTTCCGATTTTCTTCAAAATTGCAGGGGAGATAGATCTCATCATTCTGAACAATTTTACTCAATGTCAGATTTTTGATATCTGCCTTGGTTTTCGAGTTATTGGCCAAAAACTGCAATTTACCCCTATGTTCTATTTTTAGTAATGATGGCCATATTTTTTTACCTGCGGCCATGAAAATATTAAATTTAAAACTAGATACCCTAGTGATGATTCACTTAAAGTTTGGTTGCATTTGACCCAGTGGTTTCAGAGGAGAAGATTTTTGAAAGTGAGCTAACGACGGACGGACGATGGATGGACGGACGGACGGACGGACAAACGATGGACGCCAAGTGATGGCAAAAGCTCACGCTGGCATAGCCAGGTGAGCTAAAAAGACCTTTGAACAATGATCTCTAAGATTTACCTTACAAAACAAAAGGAATATAAAGTAACCATAAGCCAAGTATCCAGGAAATTCTCACTCTGGGACAATGCTTATACCTTTAGCTCCATTGAGTCCTGGTAGACCTGGAGTTCCTCTTGGACCTGCTGTGCCATCCTCTCCATTAAGTCCATTGATACCCTGAAGTCCAGGGAGACCTTTTCTACCTATTATGCCTGTCAATCCTGGAAGTCCAGCATCTCCAGGTGCTCCTCCAAATCCTCTTTCACCTATCAAAACAAATTAATTATAATTACACACATTTCAATATTGATGGACAAAGAGGTTAAAAAATTTACATTGATGAAGATTTTGGTCTCTGAGTGAGACATCAAAGTCTGCTTACAGAGATCACTTCATGTAAGAAAAGATATAAACAAGAGAAGGGGCAGTCCCATGCATGAAATGTAGGTCAAAGTGACCTAATTTTTATCTGGAGCTTCGTAACTTTAGAAGACGCATCTACATACAAAATAATATTCCTCTACGAGTTGTAGTATCCCAGATCTGGACTCTTACAAACACTTTAACCTAAGTCACTCATGCATGAAATATAGGTCAAAGTGACCTAATTTTTATATGGAGCTTCACAACTTTACAAGACGCATCTACATACAAAATATTATTCTATATGAGTTGTAGTATCCCAGATCTGGACTCTTACAAAAACTTTGTCCTAAGTCACTCATGCATGAAATGTAGGTCAAAGTGACCTAATTTTTATATGGAGCTTCATAACTTCACAAGAACATCTACACACAAAATATTATTTCTCTACGAGTTGTAGTATCCCAGATCTGGACTCTTACAAAACTTTAACCTAAGTCACTCATGCATGAAATGTAGGTCAAAGTGACCTGATTTTTATCTGGAGCTTCACAACTTTACAAGACACATCTACATACAAAATATTATTCCTCTGAACTGTAGTATCCCAGATCTGAACTCTTTACAAAAACTTTAACCTGAGTCACTCATGCATGAAATGTTGGTCAAATCCACCTATTCTATATATCAACCTCAAGTACTATTCAAGATGCATCCACGAACAAAACCTTGTCCATCTATGACTTGCTTTTCAAAAGATATATGGTCTTAAGTTTGAATGGACAGACAAACAGACTAACGGACGAACGGGCAAAAAGCTATATCCCCTCCCCAACTTTGTTGGGTGAGGTGATAATAATTTCATGAAACTAACAATGAAGACTATTGTCTTTTATATGTGATGCACAGATAATTTCTTGGCTTTCAAAGTGAAGATCTTGATACAAACTGTAGGTAATAGTGACCTTAATTTTTTTTTATCACTGAGACTATCCAAGCTGCCTCCATTGACAAAATAATAAATATTTTGAATTTCTCAGATAAGGTAAAATTTGATGAAGGGTTAAAATAATTATACAAACCTTTCCTTCCAGGAAGGCCAGCTTCACCATCAGGACCAGGTAATCCATTTAATCCATTGTTACCATAATCTCCCTTAAAGCCAGGTAACCCAGGTATTCCTGGACGGCCTGCTTCACCTGAAAATAAAAGGACATAATTTAATCCATTGTTACCATAATCTCCCCTAAAGCCAGGTAACCCAGGTATTCCTGGAGGGCCTGCTGCACCTGAAAATAAAAAGACATAATTTAATCCATTGTTACCATAATCTCCCTTAAAGCCAGGTTGTCAACATATATTTGTTCCACCTGACAGACGCTCCTTTGGAAAAAATATTATTATAAACATTGATATTATATTTCTTCTTTTGTGAACATCTGATATATAACATTTATTCCATTAAGAACAAATAGTTCTATAATATTTTATCCTTTTGGAACAAATGTTATGACAAAACTTCTTTTCCGTGACAAGGTAAACCAGATATTCCTGAATGCCCTGCTTTACCTGAAGACAAAGCAAAAAATAAAATTGAAAACTGATGGATAATTCTATTAACGACAATGGTATAAACTAATATAAGCCTTGGAAAGCCACTTCCTGTACATGTTACAAATTATGCCTTTTATATAAGCTTCTATATTGGGGACATAAACATGATACAAACAATTTTAGTAACATCAAGAACTCAGTCTTATGTTTCTTAGAGGAATCTGTTTGTGAAATCATCAATATGTATTACAATAGCTTCATTTGTTACATTACAACATACACAACATAGCTTTAATGAAAACCACCAATACACAATGGTATAACCTTCAGCACAATGGACACTATTCTGATGAAAGTTAAACATGTCATAAACAAATTGTAAGGGGTGTACCAAAGAACTGTATTGACCAAATTCTGAGCATTTAACAAAGCTGTGTCATCAGAATGTTTCCTATCAAATCATGTTCTGTAATGGTAGCCATTTGTTTTGTTTGAAAATCTGTTAGAAAAACATGAATATATCATTGATTTAAGCTTTTTTTATTTAAGATCAGTACTTTATTGACTAGGCCTTCTAGGTGAGATGAGTACCCCATGTATTGGACATTCTAGGTGAAATCAAAACTCTGTGTATTTATACCTTCAGCATACCTGTTAACCCTCCCACATTGCGAGGGAACTTCCACTAACTCATCAAATCTCCCACTTGAGAAGGTTCTCCCTCGTGGGGGACCAAAATCTTCCACAAAGAGAAAAAGTCTCCCACAATCTCCCACATTTGCAAAATAATACAATATTTTAAGGAAAAAAAAACCCTTTATTTTCATACAATCAAAGTGCTTAAAGCCCTAATAGAAAGGTTGCTTTCAAAGATTTAAGTAGATTTGGTACAAGCCCCTCTTGTCTTTTATTTATTATTTTTATTTTGCTATATTATTGTGCACACTATCCACACTATCAAACATTGTTACAAATATTGAAAAAAAAGAAAAATAAATAGTACAGTCATAACATATAAAAATCCTGACAAGTCAGTACTATTTGACCTAAATGCAAATTCTAAAGACCTCCAAATGTCACCTGTTCTTAAAAGTAATGTTTATCCCACAACAGTTCATATACATAATGATTACTGACCTCCATTTATGTAAACTGAACTCCAACATCACATTTTCTATTTTAAAAGTGACTACAAGACTAGAATTTTCAAGGAAAATTAACAATATAAATGTGGACTTAAAGTCTGTACACGAACAAGCAACAGCAACAGGTTGTTTCATTTCAGTGATGAGAACAAATACGGTGTCTCAAGCCTATGTTACATGACCTCCGTTGATGAGTTAAAAGAAATCTTTGGACCATTTGAATTTTGGCTTGTCAAAAAAAAAAAAAAAAAACAGAATAAGGCCTCTGACAATGCACAGACAGTAAAACAAAAAACTCACAATTCGTCAATTCTACTTTCGTTTTGCGCATGCGTCAGTGTAAGCGTAGATGTTGTGGATATTCTACCCTAGTGCATTTTTTTCAAAAAGGAAGGAATACACTGCCAGAAGGAATTCACTGTTACATCCGTACCAGAAATTTTGTTTAAATGTCCAACCGAAACGCTCTCGTGTTTATGTAAAATCGTTTCACTGTTAGAACGTTTTATCCATTTTAATTGCAGAATATCAATTATATTAGCAAAGATGCACTTTATTTAATCCGTTGAAGATAACCATTCCTCCGAAATCACCCGAAATTTACCGATGATAAATTTTCCGTTAAGGGGGTGTGGAATCGTTTTTTTGAATCATTCTTTTAAATGATCACCAAATTCTTTCAAATGTGTGTGAATTACTTTATTTTCTCACTAACTCATTGTTTAATTCAAAAATATGATTTTGGTCAATTTGGTTTTTCAAATTGAAGCACCTGTTTTTCTTCATAGAGCATTTCAACTGACAGGGTCATAACATTAGAAACTGTTGCAATGCAACCTTTCTAAAAATGATTATTTTACTGCTTTATATATACTGGAAGCAATAATAATTTACTCAATATGACAATAGAAGCCATCCAAAGCAGTTAATTATGTTGTTTTAGTTAACTGATATTATACATGTAATGGTATTTGCAAATACTTAATTTTCTTTTGAAGTTATCATTGACATTTTATTTTTAGGAGAATTACAAAAAATGTCTATTTAAGGTCTTCACGCAAAATCTCCCACAAACAAAAACAGTTATGAGGGAGATCTCCCACATAGTCCTTCATATAGGTTAATACCTATGCCCCCAGGTGAAATCAGTATTCCGTGTATTGGACCTTCTGTGTGAAATCAGTACTCCATGTACTGGACCTTCTGTGTGAAATGAGTACCCCATGTATTGGACCTTCTCGGTGAAATCAATACTCCATGTATTTAGACCTTCTAGGTAAAATCAGTACTTTATGTACCTTCTATATGAAATGAATACACCATGTATTGGACCTTCTAGGTGAAATGAGTACTCCATATATTGAACTTTCTGTGTGAAATGAGTACCTAATGTATTGGTCCTTCTAGGTGATATCAGTACTCTATTTATTTAGACCTTTTAAGTGAAATCAGTACTCCATGTATTTGACCTTTTATGTGAAATGAGTACCCCATTTATTGGACCTTCTAGGTGAAATGAGTACCCCATCTATTGGACCTTTTAGGTGAAATCAATACTCCATGTATTGGACCTTCTGTGAGAAACGAGTACCGGTACCCAATGTATTGGACCTTCTGTGTGAAATGAGTTCCCCGTGTATTGGATCTTTTAGGTGAAATCAGTATTCCATGTATTGGACCTTCTGTGTGAAATGAGTACCCCATCTATTGGACCTTCTAGGTGAAATAAGTACTACATGTGTTGAGACCTTCAGGTGAAATCAGTTATCCACGTATCCAACCTCTAGCTTTGATTAAGCATAATGCTAATCTAAAGAGTTGAAAAAGTCATGGATTATCTGCATTTACGTATAATCCGCAGGGCCTTTTTGGCCCTTATAATCCAGGAAAAATCTAGTTTGAATGTAAAATACACTGGGGATTTGATCGACGAAGTCCAAGTCAAGATCGGCAAGATCGTCGGTATTTTGCAACTATAATTCATTGTTTTCGTCTCCTTCAAGTCACTAGTTACTTTATTTGAAGCTTTATATCAAGTATTTAATGATAAAGGCCCAAAAATGACGAAAACTAATGAAAAAAACATTGTTTTTCTCTTTGAGGAAGTTAAGCTGTGACTACAAAATTCAGAACAAGTTCGGTACGGACTGTCGTATCTGTGTTCAGTTGGACATCTTTTATTGATATTTTCAATATTTATAAATTGTTTTTATGATACAATTGGCAAGAAATAAGCCATTTTAGTCCAATTTCAACATCTCTAACTTGTTTAAGGTTGTCAGAGGCAATTTAATAGAAATAGTTCACTGCCATGAACACTTTACCGATCACATGGTTTGTTGACTTCCTGAAAGAAAGTTATGGCGGCTAAGACAAATATTCGCGGTCGTGGCATGAAAATAATAATTCCTGGTGAAGAGGTACTTTGTTTTTATGACTTACAACTAAGTTGTGGCTATCAAACTGTAAAATTGGTTCAACAATTGCAAAAGTTGATACTCACCTCTGGATATCTTCTAAAACTTTATTGTAGATGTACTAAAGAAAACTGCCTTTGTAATGCATAATTTTTTTCTTAGGATGGGGAAGTTCTTAATTTTAGTTTTGGAAATATTTCTAAATCTTTTTTTATTGTCTTTGATATGAACACAAATTTAATATTATAATGCCATTTCTAGCACATTTTTATATTTTTGTATCTGAATTTTTATCATGAAGATAATTTTTGGGAGGAAAACGTGAAAATACTAATTTATTTAGGGGAAATAATTATATCACATTACGATCTGCCTTGTTATTTTTTTCATTTTTCCATTTTTACAGAAAATAGAGGTTCACATGAGCCTGTATCACTCACCTGGTGACTGATTTTATTCATTGTCACCAACAGACCACCCATTCATACTATAAATCAGTTCACCAGATGTTACATTTTCATTCTTGGATGAGGTACAAACTAAAAATCACAAACTTTAGAAGGGATCACCCAAAGACAATTGTAACCAAGTTTGGTTCCAATTGGCTCAGTAGGTTCAGAGGAGAAGACATTTGAATGCATTTCCCATAGAGTCCCTATGTTAAACTATGTTCCACGCTGGCGGCCAACTTGAATTGCATGAGGTAAGAACGTAAAAATCACAAACTTTAAAGGGGACCACCCAAGAACTATTGTGAACAAGTTTGGTTCAGTTTGGTTTGGTAGTTTCAGGGGAGAAGATCTTTGGATGCATTTCCCATAGGGTCCCTATGTTAAACTATGTTCCCTGCTGGCGGCCATCTTGAATGAGGTATGAA